>ML796059.1:98950-123935 GCA_009831015.1 Picea engelmannii
TGTGGATGGGCTACACATTGAGACATGTAGATTGATAGTCATTGTGTACATCATTGGGGAATCTTAGCTTATTGACGCATGGTTGATATACTTGCTTGGTGCAAGTAATGATGTATGATGGTACACTCGTGGATGGTATTTATAGATGCACATTGTTTGGCATATTGGTAGATGCACATGTTGGCATGTTGGTAGATGCACATGCTAGCAGACGTGCATGGCCCGGGTGGGTTTACTTGTACTTCCCATACTATTAATAATGTTTTCAACTCCCTTTTATTTCAAAATATACTCACCCTTTTAGATTTATATATAGATATGCATATGCACATAGTGTGTGAAGGAAGCAGGATGATACAATAGTTTCTTTGATTTGCTAATTAGATGTTATGCATTTTAGTTTAACCCATAGGTTTCTCCGAAACCCATCATAGTATTGGCCATTTTATTAATATGAAGTGAATGGAGCTCAAATAAAATGATAGATAGACATTTTCCTATACTTATGGATTATCATGGTACGCTTAGTAGGAACATGTGTTCCACCACAACTATCAGTCCATACCTACAACTAAGAACTTCATGAATATTCATTCAGATAGAGCATCCTGTGCATCTAATGACTTGTAAAAATTTTCTTCAATATGTGACCAGAGTTGGACCAACCCCTCACTCAAATTTAAAGAGTAGTCCTCAAGGTAGATTGAGAAGTCAAACCAACTCAGGGAACATAACAACATTCAAATTAAAATATGGAAGCAATTTGTGCAAGAATAAAGTAAGTGTTGAGATCAGAAGTCAATTTATGAAAATAGAACTGAGCTAAAAAATGCCCACATCTAGGATTTCAGTCATCAAGAAAGAATGAAAGTTGGCTAAAAAATAAAAAGATAACCCAAAAACAAGTGATAAATTTGGTGGTAGCAACTGAGTAATCGTTTTCAGTGAAATATTGGAAAGTAAGCCAAGGGGAATAACCAGTCAAGAAATGTTCATCATTCAACATCAATCCCAATAGAAAGATTCCCAAAGTAAATATATGAAATGAAGAACAAGTGAGATTATGAGAGTCGATAATCTAGTGGAAAATATTTACAACGCAATCCTCTGATCCAACTATCATATACACTTTTCCTTTCATTTAGTGCAACAAAACAATCATCTCAGAATCTATCATATTGGGTTAATGGAGACGCTCAATCAGAACAAAATTTTAAATTCAATTACATGAAACATTCCATAAATCCATAACCTCTCAGTATTTCTTAACATAATCAAGTCCTTTGCACACTTGAAAATAATTAATTTTTCAACAGAAAATACATTTCATATTTATCACCAAAGTACCAATTTCTCTTTGTTATAAAATATATCATTAATCCCAGAGATTCATATAATTCAATCTGATAAGGCAAAGAGGATATATTATAGTTCTGGAGGTCATCAAAATAATCATTAAAATGACTCCAAACATTAACTATATCAGAAACCAATATGTGAATATATGAATGTGACTATATTTATGATCAAATTTTGAGATGGTGGCAATCTTAGTTGATTAAAAATGTCCCAAAGGAATTTGAGCACCCAAGTTGCTTTCATTTCGAGAGAAAAAATCTCGAGTTGTTGGTTGCACAAGACATTTTCCAACTTGCATAACAAAAGAGAATGTCATGATCAACAATTAGAAAATTTGGGAAAAACTCTTCCTTTGAATGACTAACTTATTAAAATGAAATTAAACAATAAGAAAAAGAAAGACCAAAAATTAAACTAATCCTAAGCAAAGCATGCTAAGCTATTCAAAACTTGAACTATATAGGTTGTCATAAAAATTATGCGGATGCCAATGCATCAAGTATCCATCTGGTGTCCATTCAATCAAATATCAAGGCCTTCTTCTTAAGAGATAAGCAGTATGTGCTTTCCCACAATATTCCCTTTGACATGAGACTCAATGTCGTTGATTATTGTGAGATTTGAATCCTCTAGACACAATGTCTTATTCCTGCAATCAGAATCAATCAATTCAAGCTATTGGAACCATAAAACTTTAATCCCACCCATCACCTAAGATAAATATCCATCACCAATATTGGTAATGTTTACAAGACAAATAAAAATATGATTCATCAATTGCACACTAAGGTTTGTATTTCCTCTAGTCATTAATGATAATAATGTGAAATATCCATATGATTATCTTCAACCTTGTGAGAGGCAAGAATAAATCATTATGTAAATGATAGCAATTAAGATACTTTGGTAAGGTGCAAATAATCTTAGGTCTACCTAGATGGATTGACTCCCCCATCATAAATGAAAGATATAATTAGAAATCATAAATGAATGAACTAAGTGAGATCCAATTTCTAATAGGTGATAAGTTGATGTTTGTCGTGATGGGAAAATCCATGAAATTGATATCTTCAAGTTCCCTAAGAGTGTTCTAAGTAGAAAAACCATAAATTTCACTTCCTCAAGCTTACATATGGCATAGAATATGGAGAAAATGAAATGAAAAAGAAGAGTGTGTATCTTATCTCTCTACTAGACAGGTTTTCTGTTTAAAAGAATGAAACATATATAATCTGAAAAACAAAACCAGAAAGCTCATGAGTAAGAGGGATTGGAATAAAAGATATTCCGACATAACCCAAACATGCTTCTCTTTCCAAGTTATGAATAAACTAATTGTTGGGTTTAAGGAATGCTCAAGAGTGTGAGCCCATTAAATTGATGAGTTACAACCCATAATAAATTGACATCTTGAAACTAATTATCATGGCTAAGATGAAAACAAATGTTGAAAATTTGAAATTCGAATCTTAGAAGTTGCATTGGCATATTCCATAAAGGTATTTACAACTCCCAAGCATTTGGATGATTTCAACATGATGAGGTCAATGTGTAGTACTAAGCCATGATAAAAATCATATTAATCAAGAATGTAACTATAATGAGTGACTTAAAATCAAGAAATCCAAAGGATGGAAAGATGCTCTCCAAGAAGAAATCCGATCTGAAATCCTCATTGAATTGATAGTGCTAAGATTGAGTCTTTAGTTGACTAGTAAATTGAGGAATAAAATGATTGATTCTCAAGAAATTTCTGAAGTATATATCAACAAAAAGATTTAAATAATAGTGTTGTCCACAATGTCAAAACATGTTTCCATGCAACTTGAAAAAATATCTCTCTCTGATATGTATAAGAGGAAACTTGGACTAAGAAAGCTACAAGATTAAAGATAAAATCCTCCTTGAAAATACCAATCAAATAGAGCATGAGATATGTAGAGCCAAAGTCCAAAAATCAAAACCAAGGGTGCTGAAAGAAAATAATTGAAAAGAAAAATCAGCCAAGCTTACTAAGCTAAGAAAAATCGATACATAAAATCATGTTGGCTGAAATTAATTGAAAAAAAGAGTTAATGGGAAGAAACCATTTTGATAACTCCAACCCAAAAATAATCATTCAAAGTAATTACAAGAAGTCAGAGTGGCTTGGATTTCAAATGGGCATAAATTAATAATCAAAACTCCCATTCACTGTGTATGGGACAACAAATTCAAAACTTAAAAACAATACCAACCAAACGATTTTTTCCAATTGGAATCAGGTATATATGAGTAGGGGACAAATTTGAGTGCTTATTCTTACCAAAAGAGAAATTGAATAATATTGTTTATTTAAAAGATCCCAATTGTAAGATGACAGACCACTTCAAAAAGATTTGACATGGTGAGCATGCATAGAATCAATGACCTGAAAATTACCCCAAGACATAGGAAGTTTCAAGAATGAAATAAAACATTTTTTTCCATGTATAAAAATAAATTAAAAAATCCAGTCAAGGGAAAAAATTACTGGGAAAGCCTTGTATTTATTTCCACCTATGATGAGAAATCCATTTACTAATCAACCAACAGTAATAAAAAGAAAAGACAAACAAAAAAATAATTAAAAACTAGGAAGCAACGCTAACTTATGAAAAGGAAAGACACTAGCCTATTCTACCCTAATCCTATCCTACACTACACTGGCTGAAAATAATAATCTATGTAGATTCATAATTCCAATGTAGCCATGTGTGTAATCCCAAGCCTACAAACACATGCTCATGTAAAAAGATTAGTAACAGAACTCATAATAAAGAAAAAGTAGGAAAAATTAAAACCCCAAAAACTCTATTCACCATATTAAAGATGTCATAGTGATGATTCATGGGATTTTTTTCCAAGTAATACCCCTCCAATCATGCTTCGATTCTATCATAAAATGTTGCAATACTATCATAGGATTGATGGATGGGGTTTATGGGAAAGTAGTATACCAGATGTGAACCATGCATATAATTTGTGTAAAGTGTTTTTGGTGAGAGAATCGTTGTGCCGATATACTTGTTTATCCTCGAAGACAAACCAAAAGAATGAGGGCCTAACATAACCATCAGTGTAGAACAAAGTGCCTCATTGTCTTGGCAAGCCTTCCTGGACTCATACTTCAAGCAATCATAATATTGATATAAATTAGTGGAATCAAATGATATATATGGGATAGGGACAACCATGGCATAAGAGATAATTTCAAAGCAATGGTGGAACCCACTAACATCATCAATATCAATTAAATTTTTAGTTGAGCAAGAAGACTCTCTATTGATCAAAAGTGAAGATGAAATAGAAGACATGGTCTGATATACATCTGTTGCAACATTTCCTTCATCCCATGAAAAGGTTGATAAGGTGTAGTTGTACTAAGTTCATGGGAAGATGCCTTATCCTCTCTATATTCCATATGCACGTAACCACCATCAAGTAATTCAAAAGGGGTTGGCCCTGTTGATTTTATTTGAATAGGACAATGGGTGGCTTCGTGCAAAATCGAAGCATTAAAGAGATCACGATACAAATAATAATAAGTGGAATAATTAATAGAATTAAAAGCTTCTCTTAAACAAGAAACATTTTCAAAAAGCGACTCTTTAAATGGTATTTCCTCCTCCTTAAGAACATTGATGACTGATTGTGAATTGGTAGGCTCTGTACTAGGCATGGTTTCAAAATCAACACATTCTTCCTCAACATGGTTTTCCTCTTCCAAGCAAGAAGTGGATTGTTGTGATAAAAGTGGTATGTCTTGTATGTTTATTTCTTCTCTCGAAGTGAAAAGATCAACATGGTTGTTTTTCCCCTGCACAATATGAGAATCTGAAATGTATTTCATAACATACACATGGTTAGAAGAGAGGAGAAAATCATAAGAACTTTTAGAATAAGAAGTTTCACTAAATAATACTCCTAGTCTAGCTCAGTTAGATTAGGATAATTTATAATAGTAGGACAATTTAAATTAAAATAAACTAATTCCAAATTATCCATGGGTGAGGAAGAATTCATGTCATGAGTGCCCATATTTTCTTCATTAACAAAATGACCAACACCCCTGTATTTCCCCATAGCTTCCTCCTCTATTTATTGTGATGGAAAAGATGATGTAGGACAATGAGAAATTGACATAACCATCAGTGGGACCCGAAGCGTCCCATTATCAACAAGAAAAACCTCCTCTTGGTCGACTATAGAAAAATATGAACTTGAATTTACAACACAATAGGTCTCTTTTTCGTCACAAGGAAAGAGAGGGGGGATGGAGTGGTGAGAGGATACATATGATTCTACCAAAGAATAATTCTCTCTTTAATCTATATCCCCCATAATAAAGAAAGATATAGACATATGGAATCTAAATAAACCATTAACATTTTCAATATTTTCATTTAAATCCAATTCAGCATGTAAAGGAATGTTAAGACATGATTTAGATTCTTCATCCATTGGCTCATATGTTTCATTAGTAAGAGAAACTAAACAAGAAATCAAATCATTGGTAGAGGGAAATCATCTAAAGTAAATCTATAACAAAGATGAGTAAATCTGGTAAGAAAATCTTCAAGAGATTCATCTTTGTCCTTCCTAAGCTCTGATATCTCTACACAAATCATCATAGTCATAATTCTCAAAAGAATGCCAAAATTGATGCATAGACTGCTCCCATGTGTGAATAGAGGCAACCAACAAAGTCTCACACTAACTCTTGACTAGGCCTATGAGAGTGAGAGTGAAAAACCTGCAAATGATACTTCCATCAGTAAAATTTAGAGAATTTTTTTTTTTTTGAAAATTGTAAAGCATGTTTAGATGCAGAGGTTTCACCCTCTCCATCAAATTTAAGTTGAAACAAGAAATGTAAAATCTTTCTAGGAGGTTTGGGAGGTACAATACCAGAAAAACATCTCCATAAAGGCACATGGGATGGAGCCATGACTAAATTAAAAGAGTTAATTTAAAAATGACTCCACAGGCTTAACTTGTCACCTGACCCTTCTTCTAGCGCAATTTCTGTTGATGGGTCCAAATGGCCTATCAAGCAAGTAAAGGAGAATGCTCGATGGCAGGTCCCAATTTGACCTACTCTCATTTGTGTAGTGTTTCCGACCAGTATGTGAGCCTGGTTGCCACTAATAATTAAAATAAGAAAAAGGGGAAAGAAAACAAATTGTCCCCCAAAGAGTCCTAATTAATTCTAAATCTAATATAAAATCAAATCAAATTAATCTGACCTATCCCATGGGAGAGAAACTAATAGATGCATACAACTTAAGATGATATCTTGGACAACAAAAATATTTCATATCAGTCAAGAGTGTGTTTAAACAATGATATTGCAAGTATAATCACAACTAGTTGTAGAGGAGACTTGTAACATCATCCATGTACTCATTAGAAATCACAACAACATAATAATACTACATATTAAACACAAAAACGATCCATATGATCAACACCTAGAAAACTTAAACAACAAATACATGCGTAGAGTAATCCCACAAGCATTTGCAAAAAATTATGACTCCCAAACACCTTTTTCTCTTCATTATTTAGAAATAAGAGTATTATCCATCTACACAATGAGAAGAAGTCCTCTATTACATTCAATGATCTCTCTTTTATAAAACAAGAGAGACTCTTCATCTCTTGTGGTTGTTCATTTCAATTTGTCATTTTACATCTCAAAACTCTTTTACATTTAAAAAAATGAATGTGTAGGAGTTACAAACATAAGTTGAAGAGACTTCTGAGTGGTTATTCTCTCCCTCAAGAATTCTACAAATGTTATTGACTTTCATGTTGGTGTCTTCTTCTACTCCTCATGATGTTTTTGGACATTTATGACATTTGTATGTTGATTAATATCATTCTAGCTTCTTCTCCTCTGACTCATATTTCAATCATGCTCTTCCTAGTCCAATTTTGGCTCCTGTGGATTTAGATATGACTACTTCAACATTACATATCCCGTTCTTCAATTAAATTTGGGCCTCTTCTACGTTCTACATTTTCGGAGAATTTCCACTCTCAATATGCCAATATTTTCCATCCCATCATGTTCTTCTCTCTTCTAGATTTCTGGAAAGCTATCTTGGGCTTGATTTCGTTGCCTATAGCCCTGGATATGACTGCTTGAAGTTTGCCCAGTCAATTCCCCCCCCCCCCAAATTTGTGGTCTGTCATTTTCTACATTTTCTGATGTTTTGTGTCACTTTTCTAGCTTGAATACCTCTCCTAATGCATTCTTCAGTTAAAGACCTTTCCAACGAGGTATCATGGGCTCAATTATGACACTTGAAGCCCAAGATATGCCCATTTGAAAAATGGTGCTCAACAACCCTTAATCATTTGACTATTAAGATTTCCGTGGTGATTGTTTGCAGTTTTTTTCGGATAATCCACAGTATTTGTGATTATTTGTCGATGTTTCAAATCCAGATCAGGATCCATCTTCAGGACGTAAACAATCACAAATACTGTGGATTATCTGAAAATTTCTGCAAACCCTTAATCATGTCTGTGGGTGAATCTGGGTCATTGATCCTTAACCTGCAAATAAAAATCTCACATGCATAAGAGAATCCAACATATAGTGGTTTAAATGGTTTCAACCCCTTTAGCTAATTTGAATAAGAACCTAGGGCAGACATATGACCTGTGGCTTGTAATATAATTTTGACTGATTGCTTACGTTCTCTCAATAAAAAATAAAATAAAATATTAAAATAAACTTCATCTCAACACTCTGATAGCTTCATTTCAACACTCCGATGGCATGGATGGAATGAGGGTTGACTTCGATGACATATGGATATTTGAATAATAATAAAGTAATTACCATGGCTTACAACCTTTTCGATGTATATGACTCTGATGGCATATGGATACTCCTAAACCCTATGCATGCACATTTAATGAGTATAAGTTCCAAAGAGAAATATTAAAATGATATTATGTGGTCATTCCGAGGTATTCGGGAGAAAGGAATTCCATGAAGATAGGAGGTGTGTATTAATTGGTAATTGTTTTTTAGTTTTTCAGAGATATGAGAAAAATAAGGATGTACATATAATACATTAAGTCTTGGGAAAAACACACTACATGTAACAAATAGTTTATTCATGTGAAACAAATAGTTTATCCATGTAAAAAAACATATTTGACCCACGTAAAAAACATTTTTAAAGTGAAATTTGCTTATCCCATGTAAAAATAAATATCTAATGTAAGTTTAGGGAAAACCATGGGGAAAAACTATGGGAAAATACCATGTGAGAATAAAACATGTGGTTTTTCCAAAACCAAGGGTAAAATAGAAATAAATAAATAAAACGAAAAATAAAAAGAAAGAAATAAAAAAAATTAAAAATCAAATAAAAAATATATACACAAATAGAAAATAAAAATAAAAATACAAATTAGAAAACAAGGCCAAGTTACACACATTTTAAGGTTCCATGTCCATCATGGTTCCACCGACCAGGGTTTCACACCTAGGGGTTGAAATAATGAATAAGACATATCAGGTAGGTTTTGAGAAACCGGGCATCAAGGAGGCATCAAGGAGAGTAGCTATGTCATATGGTGATCGAGAACACTGCGATTCAACTGCGACGAATGAAAAACGATAAAGGGGAAGAAAATGACACTTCATGTGATGAATCAACGTCACATGTAGTGACGAATGGTAAAAGGAGATCGACACAAATCGAATGCACGACACATGTCAATCTAGTTAAGTTGAACATCTAAGAGGGTAGAACTGCTAGGATTGAGAGGAGCGAGAATATAGCCAGATCAAGGAATACATTCTTACGCTAGGACACAATGCATGATACAAATTGTGACAAATAGCGAGTGGGAATTGGGCGACAACATGACAAGGACCTACAACTAAGAAGTTAAATGGGATTTTGGCCTAGATTTTGGCAAGAGGAAGACCAAAAGAGGAACTCAAAAAATATCGATTCGAAGAATATCGAGGACATGCCTACGAAAAAGGTGAGTTTGATAGCCTTGTGAGCTTCGAACATTAGGGAAACTGTAAGCCAAGGTAATTTGCTTCCCGATAAGGGGAATCCTGGTAAGGATCAAGGTCAAGGTTCTATATAAGGATCAAGGGATTCTCCCACTTGGATTTCAAGGCTGATTCAGTCACATAAATGAAGTGGCTTTGCAAACCTGCTCCTGCAAAACAAAAAAAATGAGATTAGTCATGCGATTAAAAGGAAACTTGCGAATACACCATAAATATTGCATTCCCCTCCTTCAAGCAAATTTATAAATGAGTGTTGGGTTTCTTCAACAATAATCATGGGTGACTATAGTTAAGTGTCTTGATATTGCATGTGCCAAGTCTCAACTCAAAATAAGGATTAGTGATTTTTCGACTCAGGTCAAGTGTTCGAAACAAAAGAGTATGACCAACATGCATAAGCTTAAAGATAAAGACAATACACACAACATGCAAGCAAGAGGATGTAAAATTTAAGTGATTCATTTGGAAAATCCTCCAAGAACAAACTCATCCAATAAAAACATCAATTAAGTTCAAACCCCCAACTCCCTTAAGGTAGACAAGGAATTAAGATTAGGCTCAAGCAACAGGGGATTGAGAAATAGGATTGTAGGGTTCCTATTTTCTTTCGCTTGTAAAAGAAAAAGTAAATTGAGGGGGGTTGTTGTGGCTTCAACAATAATGTAACATTTTTTCAAGATTGTGATCGAATTCTTAGAAACTGTATACACTATAAATATGTCAATAAACAAAAAATATAGATTTAACAGTTAACAAAGAAAGAATATTGTTATGCAAGTGTGAATTGTAATTTGTTGTTAAGACCAATTTCTAGCATTAATAGAAGATGTCTTAATTTAGGTCCTGATGTTCCATTAATTATTTAATCATGTAATCACTTTAAAATAATGCATTTCAGAAGAGGTAGCCCCCCCTGTTTTGTTATACTATTGTTTAGTTCATTAGATATCTTTATATTTTATGTTTTAATCATTTCTTTCCTTGCTTTGTGTGTTGCGGGTTATCTTTATTTCAACGTGCATATTTCAATTTCATTCAAGATTTACAAGATACACGCTCACTCACTGAATTATAATCAAACCTATCACAGTAGGGTATTGTTGCAAGAAAGTCTTAATCTTGTGATTAGACATATAAATGTAACCAACTTTTTCAACACTTATGATTTTAGTAGATGATGGTTCATAGTTGAATGTATTCTTGTAAACTAGTTTGCAAATGTTATTTCTTTGAATTCTAATTAAATTCCTTTTTTTATTATCAAAATTTAGCTTTGTTTGTTTACTTTAAATAAGATAGTTCAAGTGTTTGAGATAAGTTTTGTTTTCTTAAATTAGACACTACAAAGGGATTGAAACTGCATATATTTTGTATAGCACTTCACAAGCACAAAGTAACTCTAGGTTGATGAATAAATGAAACATAGTTTATAGCTAAATTTCTAATACATATAAATTAAATGTCAAGTCTGTGTATGTGAATTCAGTTGCAGACACCATGTGACAAGGACACAAGGTGCCCTGCCATTGTAACAAATGCGAAATTCGAGAGCTCAAATAGACAATGAGATTGTAAGACATAGTGTTGGATTTGCATCGCTCCACTGTAAGCTGCCTAGACAAGTGAATCCATGAACAACAAGAAAAAAGGGACAAAGAAGCAGAGATAATTGTGGAGGCAACTAACCGTTAGAAGATATAAATTTAGATGCTAAAGAAAGATAACTACACTCTCATGCATTTGATAACCTCGTTGATGCACACACATGATAGAGCCCATAATTTAACAACGAGTTCTTTAGGTTCAGTGGTAGCTCAAGGTGGTATCATGGAATAGTAGTAGGGATATGAACGAAGCATGAACACATGGGGTCATATTCAAGTGGATACCAATCTCAGACTCTCATAGTCCATGTTCTCTTTATGTTTTTTAAGGTCTTGTATATGTTAGGAACTTACATTCGGGTATATGCCAATAATAATTTTAGTTTTCTCACTATTATTGCCAGTATAGTCCAAGGACAAGCAAATGGATTTCCATATCGTATTGGCCTCTGCCGTGTTTTTGAAACTCTTTGTATCTTTTTCGCTATTCAATCTGTAAGATACATATATAATTCCTCACCACAGAAATCTAAAGACAATGATTACTACAACTTTTTGTTAATGCAAACTCTATCTGTTCCTGTTAAAAAAAAATCATAATTGCATTTATGGATATTTGGCTTTTTGTTCTAGTCATGGTGTGAAATTGACTGAATGTTAGTGGGAAAGTGTGTTTATATATACATGGTTTTTTCTTTCATGATTACTATGCTATTAAATACAATTATACTAGCCATCAATCCAATCAATATTTAAATATTATAAAAGTAATGATTACAATACAAAATAAATAAAATAATTAAATAATCAACAATAATCAAATTAATACAATAAATCAAATAATTGATAAAAAATTAATAGTGATAATAATAATTAAATGAAATTAATTAAATCATCAATCATAATTAAATAAATAAAAATAACAAAATAATTAATAATACAATTTTAGCGCTAAAACAACATAATCATGACACTAAAATGACATCATCATGATGCTAATACAATGCAAACTTATTTTAATATGACAAAATAATCATGTTAAAATGATAATTATGTCACCAAATTGATGCTAAAATGGTGCATAAATGAAATAATATGATGATCAAAAGATCTTTGGAAAAAAATATAATGGTCAAAAGATGCAAATATGATACAAAATAATTGCAATACGACACAATTGTTGGTAGTACGAATGTTGTTACACCAAAATCCGCAGGTGATTGGTAAACTCACCACAGCCAGATTTCAAGGATCCACGAAAGGCGATTAGTCCCTTGTCACGATACACGCAAGGAACACTGACTACTTGCAATTTCGTGCAACAATCTCCCCCTCAACACGAGCCGAGTGTGTATCGAACTCATAACCTCTATCTCTGATACAATTTGTTGGTAGTACGACTGCCATTACACCAAAACCTGCAGGTGATTGGTAAACTCACCACTACCAGAATTCAAGGATGCACGGAAGGCGATTAGTCCCTTGTCACGATACACGCAGGGAGTACCGACTACTCGCAATTTCGTGCAACAACAACAATGATGCTAAAATGATAATTATGTCACCAAATTGATGCTAAAACAATGCATAAATGAAATAATAAAATGGTTAGAAGTTGCAAATATGATGCAAAAGTGTCATACTTCAATGATAATAAGATAAACTATATCATCAACATGATGCTAATGGGACTAACAACGACGCTAATATGACACATAATGACTACAAAGTGATGTAACAACATGTCATCAGAGTGGGAATTATATTAATTTTAAAAAGTGACATTGAGTAAGTAGTTGAAAAGGTGCCTAAGTGACTATTGAGATAATGAAAAGTCACTTAAAATTATTAAATGGTAAAAGGGTTGCTAAAATTTCAACTGAATAATAAAAAGGGAAAAGAGGGTGCCCTCTCTCATTATTCACTTGTCCTTTCAAAAATTGTTTTAAGAAAGCTCTTCGTGGCTTTGGACTCTTTGGGACATAAACCCTATAAATAATTTGGGAGTTTGGTTTCACTGGTGAGACTATCCACCCTAGTTGGTCATTGAGGGGGAATCATCTAGATTTTCCTACTATGATTCATCGTTAGTGGATTTATTTTATGTGGTTGAGTTTTCCTTCATTTTACAACTGAGTTTTCAGTAGTGGCAACTGAGTTTGGGGTATTCAAGGAACAATTTTCTTCAGAAAAGATGAGATCTTTGTGTAGGGGTTGAATCACCTCATATTGGGTGCATTCTCTAACTGTTGGGTGCATATCTTTGTGGGAGGCAGTTCTATCTTATTGTGGATTGAGTTATGGTTGTGTGGAGACCATATCCTTACTAGTGGGGTGATATTACTTCACTATGGGAAGAGTTTTGAGTAGGTAAAGATGTTTCCTTGTGGTGGTTACTCTTATTCAGATCTAGATGAATTTTATTTGGTTTGGATTGATTTAGTCCTTCCATAAATCAAGTTCTGGAAGAGAAAGGGTAATTTATCTTGTGGGTCGACTTCATTGGAAACAACAACAACAATTCCATAAAGGACTAACTCTGGACAACTCCATTCTACTAGCAAGTAAATGTTATTAATTGAAGTATTTCAAGCATACCTGTGAGTTATTTTTATGTGTTTATGGTTCTTTCTATGCTAGAAATGCAATAAATATATTTCTGGTGAGTTTTTCCTTGAACATATCAATTGTGAATGTGTTGTGGGTTTCCTATTCTTGATGTGTACATTCTTGTTGTATTAAAAGAGTTAATCTGGCATATTTAAACCACATGAAACCAACCATAAACAATCTAGAAACCAAACAAATAATACAACAATGAGGATGGGGGTTCTAAGCAGTGAGGGAACACCTACATCCTAAGTGTTCGACAAAATTCAACACACAAAAAAATTATATAATTGCTACATAAGTGAAAAAATCATAACAATGGGTACATAGGTGCATTATATGCATATTGATTATCAAGCAAAACAGAGAGAACAATAATGACATACACACACATTACATAGATATTTACCCTGGAAACCCTTAATTAGGATACTAACAAACCTTAGAGCCTCTTCTCTTTTCTCATTATATTAACTTCACTATTTATAATATAATATATAGGATTCTATGGAATTCAAAACCTTAATCCGTTAACTTGGATTAGATTACAACCCTAATTCCTTAATTGGAATTAAATTACAATGGGCCGAAAAATACCAAAACATGACAAAAATAGTGCAAGGAATATAACACATTCCCAACAAACAGAGCACTACACCTACTCCAACTACCTAGAGTCAGGGTAATTCTTCATAAATGACCATAGAGAGGAAGATATTTACCACAACTTAAGCATTTCATAAAAATATACAAGCATGGAAAGATAAATTTGGATCTCCACCAAAGCATTATGAACAAATTAATTGCAAAGATAGATCCCCACTTGTGACAATATTGCACCTACTCACCGAGGGAGGATCAAACAACTACTAGGCATCCACATTGAGTGCATTAGATACTGCCCTATGCTCCCCTAATTGGAATTGGTTATTATCTTCGTTATGGGATAAGACAAAGTCATCTTATAGTTCACCTTTTGCCAAAATTTTGTATTTTGAGATTAGGTCTTCCTCTTGACATAACACCCCTAAATTTGCAAGTCTGCTAGCCAAACAATTTTCCTTGCACCCGACATGGAAGGGGATGAGACCTAGTGGTTTTCAAGATATTGAGGATAAATCATTCAATCCTATAAAGAGGCACTAATTTTACAATTTTCTCCATCAAAGTACCATTTTGAATCTTAATGAGTGCATTAACAAAAATTTGAGATTCCCATTCTACAATTTATTTACTAAATCCATGTGGAGATGCTAGGAGAATAAATTTCTTGAAAGCAATTAGTTCTTCTATTTTATTGGTACCACAACCAATGGAACCTCCAAAGACACAAATTATTATATCCAAATCATTTTGGAAGACCACCTATCCCCATTGGACTTGGATCACCCTTTGAAGCTTCATCAAAATTGAGTATCATATAATCCTTAGGAGGATAAGAACATTTATTGGAGCTCTTAAACCAACAGAAGGAGGTGGAATTTGAAGGTTAAGATTCTTTAGATATAATCCCCAAGTACCTAAGATTTTACCTTCTTTGATTGAACATTACTTATTTTCCTTGGACCATCCCATTGCCCCAATTGTTTCACTCTATAATTATCCATATGTTTGTGAGATCAGTCTACTAATTTTTGAAAATTGTTATGTCACATTCTTTCCTAATATTCCATAAAATAAAACTTGGAAAAAGCTGCAATATTTTATTCAAAATTGGATTGATAAAGGGGGTGGATCAAAATATTCTAGGGTATTGATGATATCATGTATTTTCCTATCTAATTGTCAAAAGAAGGAAACACCTTTATCCCAAAGGGAAAATATTATATCATAAATATTAAATAGGTGCTTGGTTGTTTCTTCCTCATAACCACACATTTGGCATATGGAGAGTCCTTCAAAACCTCTTCACATAAGTTTATCTCAAGTTAAAACCTTTTTCCTAGATAGCAACTAAAAAAAGAGAGCTATCTTTGGTCAAATAGATGAATTACAAATTTGCGTCCAAAGTTTTATTTTTCCCACTCTTGATGATTCACTGTCAATGCATAAGATTCCTAAACTAAGTAAAATCCTCCTCATTGTTGTCTCCATATAGGAAGATCCTCCTTTTAATTGTATAGAATTTTCTTATTATCGAGAGCTTTTCTCAAAGTTGTCATTGAATTTGGGGAAATTTCTTTCTGCTAGAGATCCTTAACTTTCCATATCCTCCAATGATTGGATCCAAACCTATCATCCTTGATCAAATATTGGTTGAAATAGTGCCAATTGTGTTGAGTGAGAGATATTCAAAAAACTTGAAGTTTGGGGTCCAATGATAGCTTAGGGAATTGATTCCATGAGTCTTCCCATAGAAGAGTTGAATTCCTTGAATGGATTTCCCCCCAAAAATGATATTGAACTAAATTTTTGTTTTTCCATGCATTATTCCAAATCAAAGAACTTGATAAAATTCCTTCCATTCTTATTATATCTCTTCTTCAATGTCTTGAGCATATTTGTCATGCCACAATTTTCCCCATAGATTTTTTTTACCTTGTATCCACGACCACCAAAGTTTCCATACTAAGGCTTTACTTATTGAGAGGATATCCTGAATACCCAATCCTCCTAATCTTTTTGGTTGACAAACTTTATTCTAGGTAACCAATGTTCATTTTTTATTATCTCTATTGGATCCTCTCCATAGAAAGGTTCTTTGAATCAATTTTATGGATTTGATGGTCTTGAAAATGTTAGTATGTTTAGACACTTTGGATTTAATTAAAATCAACTTGATTTAATGTTTCTTTAAGTAATGCATGTTTCTTTAGTGTGCATTAGTGATTATCTAATCTAATGGTCATGATTACGTTCTAGACATAAAGTGATTCAACAATTCATCTTCTCCTCGATACTAAAGGCTATTCCATGGTTTAGCATCCGATTGGTCCATGATATCTATTTAAAGCAAATTTAGGTTCATCTGCTAATTATTGATTGTGAGAAACTCATAAGTAAAATATTTTCCTTTTGCATTAATATATTTCCTCAGGTGGTCATGTTGGTTGGGGTCGTGCATCGTTTCCCCCTTTGAGGGTTTTAACCATGCAATATACTAGTGTACTAATATTTGATCTATTTGTATGAGTGGTTTCCTTAAGGCGTTCAACCTGTGTGGATATAACCTATTTATCAAAAATGGTATCGATGTGCATGTGAAGACTCACTCTTGTTTTTGATTGAGATCTTGAACTTATGTCTCTTCGTGTATCAAAAGACTTCTCTTCAAGTCATTAAATATTTTTATGTCTCTTTTATTAATGATTCCTCTAGAAATAATTGGATCTTATTTATGAAGACTAAGGATGAAGTGTTCTATAAGTGCATAAAGTTTAAGGCCTAGGTTGAGAATCATATGAGTTAGAAGATAAAGGTTATAAGGTCCAATAATTGGAAGAGAGTACACCTCCAAAGACTTTGATTCATTTTGCAGGGAAACACAGATCAAGAGGGAATTGATAGTGTCTTACAACCTGGAACAAAATGGGATTCAAAAGAGGAAGAACCAATCTATCATCGAGACGACCAAAGCAATGATCAATGACATAAATTTTCCCATGAGGATTTGGGAAGAGAAGAGATATGAAATACGTTGATCTACATTATGAACATATGTCCTCACAACATATTGAAGGACATGACTCCAGAGGAATCTTTGATTGGCGAGAATCCTCAAGGATCACACTTTTGTGTATTTGGTTGTCTAGTTTATATTCATGTGCTTGAAAAAAATATGACTAAGTTTTAATCCTTGAGAAGCAAGGGTATATTTGTTGGTTACAATGAGACCTCTAAGGATTACTAGATCTATAATCTAGCACAATGAAACTTGAAAGATAGTGGTAGGTTGATAAATTAAGTTTGATGAGGATGCATGTTCCTTTAAGTCTCAAGATCCTCTAATAGAGGTTGAGGAGGGATACAATCTTGTTGTCCCAATGGATGATCTATAGAAAGAGGAGAAATAAAATTTAGATTAGCAAGTTTCTAGTCAAGGAATAGATGCTTTATTACCATCCAATTTAATCAAGAAGTTGATATAGATTACCTAGACATTACGGGAGGCACAAGGACACGTAGGGGCAAATAAAGCTACATTTTGAGTGAGTAATCCTCATAAGAAGTTTCCAACTCATGTTGTAATAATGAATTCTATTCATATGATAAATATTTCTAATGGTATGGAAACAATATAAGATCATGTATGTAAAGATTCCATGAAAAAACAATATGATGTTTAGGAGGAAACTCTAAATCCCACTACATAATCAATTACTATTTTTAAGCATGTATTTGCTGATGTAGTCTTCCTTGAGAAAGGGAAGTACAAATTGAATATTCTTGAAGTTTGAGATGCTAAGGAAGAGGCTTGGTTTGGTGGAGAACACCTTCCTTGCAAAGATAGAGTGTTAGAATTATTTCGATGTTGCTTTCAAGTTTTTCTCCCTTTATCTTAGGAAATCAATAATAGAGATGGAAAATCTAGAGAGAGAGGGAACACTTATGACAGGATATTCATGAAGGTATTTTTTTATGAACCCTGTACCATTTTTTTTTCTTTGGAGTTATTCTCTTCCATGATGGGCTTGCTTTCCAAGGTGGGTGATTTAATGCTAAAGTAGTGGAGTGCTTTAACACTAGTGGTTAAAACTGATGCTAGGCACATTAATTCATGGGTATAGTGCATTTATCATGGTTGTTATATCTTAGTGGTTACATGGATTTGAGGAGTGATTTCTCTAATTAATGAACACTAGTGGGATGCATTTATGAACGAGGTTACTCTCTCTCATAATGGGGAGCACATATTGAGGTTGACATGGTCAAGTTTAACATGTCATTTAGGGTTAATAACTACCTATTTGATCTAGATTGGATCATTATATTATTTTTCATCTATCTTGATGCTTTCACAGTGGAAAAAATTAGAGGAATCAACTTGCAGGGTCATTTTAATGGTAGGTCCCAATTTGGAAAATTAGGGTTTGAAACCTTCCACAGCCATTTTGAGTCATCAAACGAAATTTTTTGAGGTAAAAATTTCCCAGCATAGCTTGGACCATGTTGTATGGGATATTTAACTCTGGCGACTAGACCCATCAGTTGAACAACCAATTTGATTGCAGAAGTCAAATAGAGAAGTTGGTTGAAAAAAAAATTAGAGTCGACCAACCAAGTAGTTAAGAACTGTAACCAAAATGTAATTGGATGAATTTTTTATATATATGTGGCTATGTAAGAGAGAGAAAGAGAGAGAGGGAGGTTGTTTACCGACATAATAAAGTTCATTTGATGGTTCTTACACTACTTGTGTATGCCTTCATGTGTCTTTATGTGTGCTTGTATATGATGCTATAGTATATGTTGATAAGTATAAGGATCTACCAGTAACATCTTGTACTTTCCCTCATACTACAACAAACCCCATGAAACTATTATACACATCAATACCTTTCCAATGTTACAAAAATCATGTCAATCAAAGCTCGTATGCAAAAGTTATGCCTCTCACAAGTTGACTTACCATGTTGACCACTATGGTGCTAGAGGATGCCACATCATCCCTTGTTAATCACGCATATGGGGCTAGCCACATATGTAATTTAAAGAATATTCTATAAGGTCCTAAGCCTTATCATAGTTGAGGGTTGAGGAAGTCAAAACCCTACCCCAAAATGGCTATCAGGCTATGTTAAATATCGAGCCGCTAGGAGAAGAAGGGGTTCCATTATGATGCTATTGTATTTTGTTTGATAGCAAAGTAAAACAACTAGGAATGGGGAATTAGAGATAATAACATAGGGGTTTAATGTTATGTAAATCCTAACAGGCCATAGACATCAGGTAACTCCATATAAAGTGCCTTCTCCTTTGTACTTGCATTATTTCCATACGAGAGAAAAGGGAGGAGAGAAACCTCACCTTCTAGCTGTGTTTTCTCCCATAAGGGTTTCCCTGAGCAAATATTTGTGTTAATTTGTGGATGGTGTGTGATTGTATTATATTGTTCTCTATTTTCTACATTTGATATATTTCATGCATAAACATAAAATATGTAACTAAAGATTCTCAAATCTAAAGGAATTTAACCTTCATAGTGTAGATGTCAAGTTTATTTATTAGATATGTTGCGATGAACTGTTCTAGTGGAATATCCATGAAAATTTACAGATTATATTAGTATTAGAGCATGTTTATTTTGGGTATTTGTGGGAATTTGCAGGATCCAAGAATCAATTTAAGAAGAAAGTCATAGAAGTCTAGCCATGGCCAATAAGTCTATTCATAACAACCCTAGAGATTCAACATAGGATATATTTGTGAGGTTGGAAGAGAAAGTTTCTAACATATCTCACAATATGTCCCTCCTCATGGCGAATATATCAAGCAAGCTCAGACTGTTCATAGAAGTGGGAGGCTCGAACTCATAGATCGGATCAGATGGGAATACGAGGGATAAAGAAGACCTAGAAAAGGAGTCGCTGAAAGAAACTAAGAAAGAGAAGTCAAGTTCCAATAGCATAAAATCCTTTGTACTCCCTATTCAATATGGAAGCAAAAGTGGACATAAAGCAATACCAAGGTGAGATTGATGCATTAAAACTAAATCATTGGTTGCAACAACTATAAGTTTATTTCAACATTCACCATGTAGATGAAGAACAAAATATATCATTTAGAAGATTGAATTTAGAGGGCCATGCTTTAACCTGGTTGGAAATCCGTACATAAACACTTAGGTTGGAGGGTGATCCATCAATAACTAGGTGGGAAAACTAAAAAACCCTCATCAAGTTCCAATTCTACCCTATCGAGTATGTAGAGGGATAATGGATCTAGTGGCACTATAGGAAAAATAATGCCATAGTTTACAAGAGTACACCACTGAGTTTAGAAAGATGGCCATCATGCTAGGTATCTCTCCCAAGAGCCCAGATGTAATCCTCAAGTATTTGGGGGGTCTACATAGTCATCTGTGAAATAAAGCAATGGTTTTCAAGCCAAGGGAAGTGGACAAGGTATGTGTATAGGCACAATATTTAGAAAACATAGGCCACTATAAAGGGCAACCAAGTGGTTCCAAGCAGAAAGGGCACCAGGAAGATTCCAAGGAGAGGAAGAAGAAATGGAAAGGGGGAAAGGCTAAGAATATGACAACCATTGCACATCAAAGAAAGGGTTCTAAAAACCATTGCAACCATTGAAATATTGATGGTCACACTGAGGAAAAGTGCTAGAAACTATATCTGAAGTTGAACCCAAAGAAACACAAGAAGGAAGCAAAGAAAAATAATCTTCTCACCACAAATTTGAGCAATTAGGTTGAAATTAGTTCAGATGTGGATGAGAAGATTGTTTGCACATCAATGTATAAGGATGTGAATTTGAGTATCCTTCATCATCGAGAAGAGAAGGAGATGACCAAACTATTCCACATCAAGATTCAGGTCAAGAAGACCAAGATAAATGCTTTGTTCGACTCTGGTTCACAGGATAATCTCATAGTAGCAAATCTGGTTAGCAAGCTTAGATTGGAGGTTCATGATAATATTATCCCACACCCATTAGTTTGGGTAAACAAGGATGCATAGATAAATAATGTAACAAATCAGTGCAAGAATAAATTTGTTTTAAGTGTTGATTTTAAAGATGAAGTAGATTTGGATGTAATACAACTAGATGAATGCATAGCAGTGTTTGGAAGCCCCTACATGTATATGAGGGATGTTATCTTTATGAAGAGAGCCAACCAATACCACCTCATTAAGGTTGGGAAATCCTTCATCATCAACATGCACAGAGGAAAATAAAATTTTCATTGGTAAGTGCTAATCAAGCTAAGAAATTGATCATTTCTAGAAAGAAATACGTTTTACTTTTCCTAAGGGAAAATCAATCGAGTGAAGAGTTGTTAACAGTAAAGACATACTTGGAGGGGTGTAATAAGGAGAAAAAAAATTATTTGGAGGAGTTGATAAAGGAAAACACGAGAGTGTTTCAGGAGCCTAAAGGACTACCACCTAAGAGATAAGTGGGGCACAAAATCCAATTATTGACAGATCCCCCCTTGCCAAATATTGCACTGTATAGAAAATCCATTATGGAAGCACATGAAGTAAATAAGAAGTCGCAACAGTTGTTGGATAAGGGTGTGATTTGACCAAGTATCTCACCTTGTGGGTCACCCATCATAATTGTGCCTAAGTAGGATGGGACTTGGAGAATGTGTATCGATTACAAGGCATTGAAAAAAATTACATTGAAGAATTGATACCCTCTGCCCATGATCGGTGATTTGTTGGACCAACTATAGCATGCCAAGTACTTCACTAAGCCATATTTGAAATAATGATATCGCCAAGTATGATTCAAAGAATAAGATACCTGGAAGATTGCCTTCAAGACAGGGAAAGGTTTGTATGAGTGATTGGTTATGCCATTCGGTTTATGCAACGCACCAACTACATTGATGAGAATAATGAATGATGTTTTATGCCATTATATAGATTCATTTGTTATTGTCCATTTGGATGATATAATGTTTTATAGTGTTACCTGGGAAGAGCATATCTCACATCTTATGTAGGTGTTAAAGATCGTAAACAAGCATTAGTTATCGGCCAATCTCAAGAAATGTGAGTTTGCTCAACAATATTTGGTGTATTTATAGTATGTTATTGATGGAGGCGAGCTCAGATAGATCTCGCCAAGATGGATTCCATCATGAAATTTCTAGTTCCTACAAATTGCACATAAGTTAGGAGCTTTGTTGGGGTAACACAATAATTGCGGAAGTTCATAGCTTTATTTTCAACAGTAGTTGCAGTAGTCCACGCAATAACAACATGCATTAAGAGTTCCCAGTCGGGGAAGAATCAACATAATTCCTTTGATGAGTTGTGTTACCCCCCCAGGCTAGGGGTAAGTAAGGAGATGATGTCTAGAGGCCGACATGTTGAAGACATGGAGTGTCGAGATCTAGATGACTAGTTAATCCCACATTGAGCAAACATATCCCTTCCTCTAGTCCACCACACATCACTATTCATCGAAAAAAACATAGCAACATCCACCACACCATCTTTTCCCTGAAAGGACATCAATTCTTGTTTCATGAGGTAACAATTTTGATCTCGTGGTAAGCGTCATTTTAATAATTGAAGCATTTGAGCATGTTACAAAGAGTACTCCTTTCTTGATTATGAAAATGTTTGCTTGGAAATTATACCTGTTTCTTAATTTCACCTTGGTGGTTGACATAGTTTCCTAGTAAGTGGGACACCTTATGGAAAAGATTTTCTACATGGGGGTCTCCTTGAAGGGTCATCGTACCATTCCCGCACATACTTATCACTTTTCACACCTCTTTCCCTCTATTTATTCATCTTTTGGGTTTTCGGGCTCATTGAACCCAAGAAAGGCTTGTACCTCATTTCAAGGGAAGAAGGGGATAACGTCCTAGAGGTGTTGTAGCTCGTAAATGTTAAAAGACATAAATTATCCCTCTATATTCTCTCCCTAAGGTCTCAAGAGCAATAAAACGCTTCTCCATAAAAAATATGAAGGACCTTTAAAAATGAAAACACGTAATTAATAAATGTCCCACTTGTTGGTGGAATGAATTTGTGGTGTATTTTAATTACCAGTGCATATGGTACTCAATGTGTTCCTAACTTCAAGTGGCATTATGATTCTCTTTACTTTCCATTGCACATAACACTCAATGTGTTCCTAACTTCAAGTGGCATTACGATGAACTTTACTTTCCATTGCACATAACACTCAATGTTCAGACCATAATAAATTAATGGCAAATAGAAGGGCTTAGAAAAAGGTTGCATTGAAAATGAGGGATGTAACACACCCTCCACAAAGGAACCCATAAATGAGACAATATGATCCCTTTATATGTCAAGAATCCCATGACCAAAATTCACACCCCCATCCACCTCATATTCACTACATGAATTAAAGAGGGTCTTCTTGGGAAACACTCCTTGACTTGGGGATTTCCCTACCCAATAGGGCACCATGACAACCCTCCCATACTTAAATTTGAAAAATTTTATAAGGTCTTTGAGCATTTTTTTAGTTTGAAAAGAGGGGATTTAATGCACATGTTTGGGTGGTTATTTGATTAAATGTCACTTACTTGGCATGATATATATGACTTGTGGACCCTTGGAGGGCATACTTGTTTGTATTTGTAGGACCTTTCCAGGAGAAATCTATCCATGGAGGAATTATGCCATTTTGACCTTCATGGGGGGTTGGAAACCCCTAGGATGAATGCCATACCCCATAGGATGGGAAGATCACCTCGAAGCCTTTTTGTTCAAAGGATAGAGGATGTTGCATTTGGAGTCACTTTGAAAAAATTTGAGGATGAAATCATATCTCTTTGCACTTGGACGTTGGCCTTTGGAGGCCTAGGACACCACTTTATAATCCCTTCACGTCATTTGGAGTCTAGGGTTTGGTGGGCTTGATGGTTCCAAAGGTGATGTGATGTTTTTTGAAGGAAGGAGATGCATGGCATGACACTCTAGCACATGATAACTTGGCACATGGACTTGGGAGGGCCAACGATATGCATTTTGAGGCTCAACATCTCACTTTTAGGCCTCACATCACCCTTCTAGGGAACGATGTCACACTTTTTCGGGTTTTACTTTATGTAATTTTTATATTTGCAAGTTGTAAGAGCAAATCAAGGGGGTCGACCCTATTTTAATTTGTTCTAGACAATTTTCTGTGGACAAATTGGCTTAGATGGTCTCATATAAATAGAGGCCATCTCTGTTTCATTTTAATAACTCATCACTTGAGAATTACATACTCTTGGATTGAAATTTGGACCCTCTTGGGAAATTCACTATCTCTTCTCTCTCGTGAAAAATGGATACTACACTTGTCTATTGGTGGAATCAAGGCTAGTGACTTCTCTTGGATGCTTGTTCTTGTTAATTTGATGGAATTTATTTGATAAATTAAGGGTTTTGCATGCTATCTTTTGGAATAGGTAAGGAATTGATGCAATCTTGTGTTTTTCTTCTTAATTTCAAGGTTATTAATCAAACTGTAGGAGTATAAGTGGATACACCCTCCATCAAGGAATTTTCTTCTATTTCTATTGAAAAGGATTAAGGATTTCTACAAGGAGTAAGAGGGATTACACCATTGTAGCAAGACCTTGCTAAGGTTTATATTCTCTAGGGAGTAAGAGGGTTTACACCCCTATAAGATTGTTAAAACATAGATTAAAGAAAGAGACTCTGCTAGCGAGAAACCC
>ML796059.1:123985-142212 GCA_009831015.1 Picea engelmannii
TTGGGGATTTCCCTACCCAATAGGGCACCATGACAACCCTCCCATACTTAAATTTGAAAAATTTTATAAGGTCTTTGAGCATTTTTTTAGTTTGAAAAGAGGGGATTTAATGCACATGTTTGGGTGGTTATTTGATTAAATGTATATATATCATATAAATAGAGGCCATCTCTGTTTCATTTTAATAACTCATCACTTGAGAATTACATACTCTTGGATTGAAATTTGGACCCTCTTGGGAAATTCACTATCTCTTCTCTCTCATGAAAAATGGATACTACACTTGTCTATTGGTGGAATCAAGGCTAGTGACTTCTCTTGGATGTTTGTTCTTGTTAATTTGATGGAATTTATTTGATAAATTAAGGGTTTTGCATGCTATCTTTTGGAATAGGTAAGGAATTTATGCAATCTTGTGTTTTTCTTCTTAATTTCAAGGTTATTAATCAAAATGTAGGAGTATAAGTGGATACACCCTCCATCAAGGAATTTTCTTCTATTTCTATTGAAAAGGATTAAGGATTTCTACAAGGAGTAAGAGGGATTACACCGTTGTAGCAAGACCTTGCTAAGGTTTATCTTCTCTAGGGAGTAAGAGGGTTTACACCCCTATAAGATTGTTAAAACATAGATTAAAGAAAGAGACTCTGCTAGCGAGAACCCCCCCCCCTTGGTTACATAAGGGTTTACATGTAGGAAGATCAATAACCGTTTAAAAGTATCCTACTTCTCTAACTACCCCAAACATATCCCAGACTCATACAAGAAAATCAGAATGACAAGGATCGGGTAATTGTACCTCTACTCTGCATATGATGATGATCCTCTCGCGCTTGATAGCTTCACTTACTGCACACCTCCTCCCAAGGTTGGCCTGCATTCAAAGACAGATAAACAAAAAGCTACAAGCATGGAATTCATGTACAAACTAGGGTTATATGTTAGAATAAAAACATAAATCAAATGGAAACCTTCGACACATCATGATTTGGGACATGAAAAGTACTTCTTTTATTGATAATACAATGATCACTTACAACCAAAGCCAACTACTGCTCCACTAACCTGGTCTGGGATCCTCTTAACCAAGCTCCAAGTGCACCTCTGTATGACTTCTCCTCTCAACCTTCTTCTTGGAAAGTATAATGGGTTTATGATGGAGGAAGGAAGGAAAATTGGGGAATTCTGAGGCAATTCTCACAAAAGGGTTGCAAATGCTTGGGGCAAGGAGGGAATGTGAATCAGGTAGAGTTTCACTGTTCTTATGTCTAGATGTGGAATGAGACCCCAACACCTCCTTTTATATGACAAAATGATGGTTATTCAGTTGGGTGACAGGCTATAGGTGGTGGATTGGTTGGGAAACTACCCCGTAGCTCATAATCTCAATGAATTCCTTGCAACTTTTTATTTTTTGCAAAATTTGCAAATATACGCAGGCTGTAGTGGTGCAACATGCATACATACGTGGGCTATAGTGGTGTAGCAAGTGTATGTACATGGGAAGTAGAGGTGCAGGGTGCGTACATCTTCAAAAAATGGGTTTTTTAGAAGAGCAACTCAGTGATGTCTTGGAAAAAAATGCAAGTAAGAGGGCCAAGTGCCAAGTATGCATATGTAGATAAATTTAGGGTTATAACAGATGTCCATTAATGTGTGAGGTCAGAATAGTATCTTATGGCTGAAATACATTACAAAATCTTCACCAATGTATGAAACGAGTGAGCCCCGTACCAGAGTTCGGGAGGTGCCATCTACAAAAAATAATAATTGTCTCTCCAAGGCAGGCATATCCATGCTCGTGATGAAATAAATCATGGCTACCAATCAAATACACTACATATCCATGTCATATAACTATATAAAGTGTAGCCATGAGCAATACACAATGGATCTACATCTCAAAATCAAAGATATACAAGTATACTATCCATCTTCAAGAAGCCAATTAACGCTCGATGGTTGGAGATGAGGTCCTTAGAGCTCGATCAACAACTTCAAGATATTCAAAACTCAGGTAGGAGTCCAATGTGTGTATGAATTCACTACCCAGAGGTCTTTGACGGCTCGGGAAAAGACAAGAGGATCTCGATGATCACGCAGAGAACTTCATTGATTTCGAACAAGGACTTGATTGGACTTTTGGGATGGATGGGCATGAGGTCAAGAGACAAACTGCAGAAAGGCCAACTCAGGTTGGGTGAAACTTCCCTTGGACAAGAGAATGAAAGATGATCAAACTCAGGCAACATGACATTGACATAAGTTCACGATGTAGGAGGCAACACAAACTCTCCATGTGTTTGGAAGAGTAACCAAATGGAGGAGGACACAACTCTATGTAGCGAGAAAAGCTTCTTAAGGCCACATTAGATCCAAAAGATTGACAAACAAACAAAAGGATGTTCTTTGTCCAAGGGCGACTCATTGTGCTGCCAAAAAAAGAATATATATTTCCCGTCCCCTCTTTTTGGGTTTTTTTTATTTTTTTGTCTTTTTCAATTTTTTAACGAGCTTGAAAAAGAATAAAAGAATGCTACGTTACAAAGGAGGAACAAGTGTTGCAGGCATACTAGTTCTATGCGAAAGGAACACACTAATGTTCAGAGCAAGGAGACATGTGCAGGAAAAGGACACTCGGGGAAAATTCCTCCATGGGTCAAGGTGTCAGGTCACAGAGGCAAAGCGCTACAAGGCTTGTGTATAAGGCATGCTTCAAAGGTTCAGTTGAGAGCAACATGGAGCCGACATTAGGCCAAAGACACAGAGATGCAAATGCGATTAGCAAGACACAATGAAACCCCCTTCAATGTAATTTTTAACGAGCCCAGAGAAGGTAAGCTTGGTAGTTTTTTCATTTTTAGAGAGTCTGAAAAAAAGTAAAAGAAAACTCCACTAGGTTACCTTTTTCGAAAATTGTCTAGTTGATTCGAAAAAGGGTAAACTAGCACCGAAAATACGTCTATTCAAAACCATTTTAACGAGTGTGACAAAGACAAGATCACTCGACAATGTTTTCAATTTTAAGGAGTCTGAAAAGAGATTAACTATGGACTCACAACCTTTTTCTAGATTTAGTCTCCTTAGTTCGAAAAAGTATAAAATTTACTGAGGAGAACTCTCCCGACGAGACGAATCTCCCGAGGTGTACCTTTTTCCTCCGTAATCTATAGGCCAGAAAAGGGGTAAACTCATGCTAGTAGATGTTCTTCTGGACCAATTTAACGAGTGTGCCGAAACAAGGTCACTCAACGATCTTTTCAATTTTAGGGAGTCTAAAAAGAGCTTAACTATGGACTCCATGGGGGTTCCTTTTTCATAAATTTAGACCCTCAGGCCTGAAAAAGGGTTAAACTTATACTTGAGAATACTCTTCTAGCGAACCAAAGCTCCTAGAGTATACCTTTGTTCGTAAAATTGACCATTCAGACTGAAAAAGGGGTAAACTACCACCAAACAAATGTGCCTTCAAGTTTTAGTTTGGAGAGCGTGAAGGAAAACAAGATCGCTCGACAATATTTTCATGTTTAGAGAGTTTGAAAAGGGCTTAAAGAAGACTCCAAGAAGTTACTTTTCTCAGTTAATCCAGACAAGATTGAAAATCATAAATGTAGTCTCGTCAGATGTTGCTTTCGAATCTTAAAGTGAGCTTGAAAGACAACAAAGCATGCTCATTTTTGGGAGTCCTGAGGGTGAGGCCAAGAGTGATGATGCATCAGACGAATGAGGCTCAATATAATAATCATGATAGGACTATTAAGGACTCCTGAGCCTAAAGTCATTAGAGACATTATGGATGCCAAAATGCAACAAGGCTCTATCTAGGGCATCCATGTAAAGGTAGGCTCTACCACCTAATCACGACACTTCTAAAACAACAAATATGGTTATGTGTTTCACTTTAGTGGGATCAATCATATGGTAAAGCGGAAAATACAACAAGATGCATAAAGTGGAGGTGGAATCCTAACCTATATGCAAAAAGTTGGAAAAAATGACTTTTACCAAAGGACCTTTAAAAGTGACCCATCTCTCAAAAAAAGTTACCAAAAAAAAAGGAAAAGTGCATCGTAACATCCAATAAGAAACTCAAGAACCAAATTAAATGATTTTCAAGCTAGAAAAAACGACAAAAGGGTTCAAAAAAGTGGCAAAAAGAGACAAAAAAGTTTATAAATAGAAGTTGACAGCTCATTTTCACCATTGCAATTTGAAATTTAACCAAAAGGTAAAAAATACCCCTTTGCTAAAAGAGTTGATTACGGGAGCTTCAAAGGACGAAACAAACTTCCACTCGGACAAAGTAAGTATAAACTCATCCCTCTTGCATTTCAATTCTTCATTTATGCATATATATATATTTTTTGGGGGGCGTGCCCTCCTAAAAAAGGGCGGCCCTACGTGTATGCGGGCTATCCAAGGACAACCCGCATATGTACGCAGGCAGAGAACAGTCTACCAACGTACATACGTAACTGTTTCCAAGACAACCCGTGTACACCCTCAAATGTATGGAAAAAATCAAAATGAAAGAGCTAAATCCCCTTTGAACTGTCATGGAACAAGATGTATGTCCACTGGAGGGAGAGGGAACACAAGGAAATCAATATTTTGGTCGATGAGGAACTTGCTTCTATTGTCGCATTAAAACAATGTGGGTTATGGAAGTTCTACCAGTGTCCGTTCATGAGGGCACAACCCAGGCTACTGAATGCCCTAGTGGATTACTGGCATCTTGACGCATAGGTGTTCATGATTGAGGGGCAATTGTTGACTCCAATGACCGAGGATATATATTTTTTGACTGGCCTCTCAAGGAAAGGGGAATCAGTCAACCTGCGTACATTCCCCCCTGGGCCCTTCAACATCTTTGACTACATCAGGATGCATTGCGAGGCTGGCACTAAAAAAGTAGGTTCTCAGGTGCCCATAAACAAGATCACCAACTTGTCACTGAAGGTGATCGTTTTGATTATTGGACAGATCACTGGATCCATGACCCTACACCAGGCTTCCTAGGCACACTTGTATTGTGCAATGCAGTGCCTAGATGCACGTATTTTTGACTGGAGCATGACCATGCTTGACTTCACGAAGAGGCACCTCATAGAGTGCTGAGAATGTAGCAATAAGAACTTCAAGTTTGGTACCATTTTGTGCTCGTCATTCTTTGAGTGGGTACCCAGTTTGAGTCCGAGAGAGACAACACGAGGGCATGTGGCCTTCTTCCCAGTGGTATGTAGATGGGAAACATTGCTTCCACGACAGGGGGGAGGAAGGACCATAGAGGCCTTCGATGACAAGTTCTTCGACTGGTGGGCACGACAGATTCCAGCGATAGAGGACTACCCCTATGCTGGAATCAACTTTTCCATAGATCCAAACATGCCTGTACTTCCTCCAGAGGAGCGAGGAGAGATAGGTACGTGTGTTTTAAAGTTATTTAATTTTTAATTTCTTTTATATATATCATTTTTTTGTATGCATCAGAGTATTGACAACTATGTATCTGTTATGTAAAGATGTTGGACTAGTGTTCCCGACAGACTTCTCGAGGACTAGACAATGTCCTTGATCAGAGGTGGTACAAGCAACAACCAGTGTACCAACAACCACAGGGGGACCTCCAGCCAAAGAGGCTGAGAGAGTTTTGAGACGGGTGGAGTGGAACCTCACTGCGCTCACTCATGTAGTTCCCATGGTCGAGATCAAGGATCTCCTACCATCTATGCAACCTCATGTAGTTGGGGTGCCACGGACTTGGGTCCAACTCTTCTGGCGTTTGGAAAATGTCGTCGTTCACTATAGCAGGGCCAATAGGCCTCGAGATTAGATAGGATGGACTCATTATGTGCCGAGGGCACTTTTTGTATATTTTTTAGGGCATAAGCCCCGTGATGTATATTGAATTACTATTTTTGAGGCGTTCGCGCCCACCTATGTACTCTGAGACTTTTTGATATATATATATATATATATATATATATATATATATATATATATATATATTTACATATTTTTGTGTCTTATGGATCACATTTCTTTACAAATGTATATACATGTGTATGTGTGTGCAACATGCCAATCTAATACGTGATTAGCTAGAGTATCTTTTATTTGATTTAATCTCCTAGGAACATGGATATACGTAATGTAATCAAAGAAACGTTCTAAGAGACGTACCCTAAGGAAACGTCGGTGTAAAGTAGGATCATAAATGCGGTAAACTCCATTTAACTAGGACACAACCATTTGAGCATCTAAGTACACCCGAAGGTGAGAAATGCCAAGTGACAAAGCGTCACGAAGAAACTCTATCACCGCACTGTACTCGATGACATTGTTTGTAGCATCACCTAGATAGATACCTCCGGAAGATATCAACTGGCCTTGAGGCGTGAAAATCACCCAAGCTGCGGAAGCAAGCCTCTAAGTGTGTCGGATAGCACCATCCATGAACCCAAAGAACACCTCCGATTCACTTGACATCTACCACAATGAAAAATACGACATAAATAATGACACGTCCATAAAAAAAAAGACAAAAAACTGTATAAGAACTATACATATGTACAAGAAGCCACCCAGGAAACCAACCTACGAGTAATACTTCTTGAGGTACAACCCATTTCTAGGCTCCGCCAAATAATTCCCCTCAAAGTCAACCAGATGATAAGTGCCCTTCTTTAAGACTTCTTTCACAATGAAAGGTCCGAACCACATGGGTTTGAACTTTCCTGCCCCTAGGGGATCCTTATCTTGGTAGTAAACCAAGACAAGGCCACCTTCGGAGAAAATCTGAGGACGAACAAACCGATCATATTGACACTTGACTCCTTGATTGTGAGCCTCGTTAGCCAAGGCTGCATCACGACATTGCTTATTGAGCTGCTCGAGATATAATAGGTGTTCCTAAAGGGGTGAAGTGTCTGGAAATAACTCTACTGCCAATTTTAAAGACGTGATATGACACTCTATAGGCAAGATTTCTTCCATCCCATAAACGAGTTGAAAAGGTGAGAAACCGGTGGCAGTCTTTACAAATGTTCGGTAGGCCCATAATGCCAAGTACAACATCAAATGCTAATTTTACTTGGCAGAATTGATCATTCGCTGTAGAATAGTGAGGGACTTATTCACAACTTCCACCTGACCATTCACTTGTGGGTAGTAGGGTGATGAATGTTCCTACCTCAACCCAAACTTTGATGTTAACTTAGACATCATTTTGTTCTAGAAGTGACTGCCATGGTTAGTGACAATATCCTTCGGAATGCCGAACCTTGCTTCTATTTGGTTAAAAACGAGGAGAGCCACTGTTTCGCCATCATTGTTAAACGCTGGCATAACGTCGACCCACTTTGTGAAGTAGTCTACCGCTACAATGATATAACGATGCCCCCTGGATAAAGTCAGGTGGCATGTAGTAAAATCAATCCCCCACTTGGTGAAGGGACCAATGACAATGACATGAAACACGGGAGAAGGATGTGCCCTCATCTTTTGAGAGAAGATATGACATGGGTGACACTTCTTGACTGACTCAACACAATCTTTGATTAACGTAGGCCAAAAGTAACTGGCTCGTATAATATTTTGGGTTGTTTCCAACCCAGACAAATGACCACCACATGCTCCAATGTGGCAGTCATTAAGAATGAGTTCTGCTTCTTCGTGTATAAGGGACCGACGAAGAATACAATCTACACCTCGACGATACAAAGTGTCATCGAGTATGAGATAGTTTCGTGGCTGATGGCAAATTCGTCGATGCTCGTCGCGAGATGTAGAAGCAGGGAACTTCAAATTATGGAGATAGACTAGTATATATCCATACCAGGGGTCTGAAGATGTGATTAGAAAAAAATCTCCTTTAATAGGTGATTCTTTAGGAGTCTCATCACCAGATTCAATAAGAAGTTCTGAAATAAGTTTCGCAAAGACCAACGACATTTTGGATTTCGTGGAAACAAAATCCAAGTAAAATTCCTAGAGGATAACAATCCATATATTGATCTTGCTGCTAATGACTCATCGTGTCAACACGTATTAAAATGGATTCACAACCGCAATGACGGTGGTCTTGCGAAGCATGATATAATGACAGAACCGCTGGAAAACATGCACTGCTGCCAACGCAAGCTTCTCAACATGGGAATAGTTGAGTTCCGAACCAACCAGGCCTCGACTCAGGTAATAAATCACATGCTCTTCGAGCAAATCATCCTCTTGAAATAAGACCATACCGATGGTCGACTCTGCAGTGACCAAGTACAATAGGAAATATTTATTATAATTGGGAGGCCGAAGAAGAGGGTAAGACGTAAGGGCGTGTTTCAATGCTTCGAAAGAGTGTTGAGTGGCTTCATCCCAACAGAAAGGGACTCCCTCCTTCAATAAACACATGAACCCTTTATTGATATCAACATATTTTGCGATAACACGCTGAAGAAAGTTTGCTTTGCCCTGTAAGCTCTGAAGCCGGGGGACTGTGCACAGGGGAGACAATTGAACTATTTCCTCAACCTTCAGAGGATCGACCATGATTCCTTTTTTAGAAACTATGAAACCTAAGAGACGACCCGACGTTATGCAGAAACTGCACTTGTTAGGATTCAAGCGAATTCGATAGTATCGACATCGTTCAAAGATTAGTCGAAGGTGTGCGAGATGATCAACTCTCTTATGAGATCGTGATGCTAGATCATCGAGATACGCCTCGATTATATGTCTAAGGTTGTGGAAATCAAAATACATGGCCCGCTGAAAAGTGGCTCCAACATTCTTGAGGCCAAAAGGCATCTTACGATAAGAAAATGTGCCCCACAGATAGATAAAAGATTTTTTATGCTGGTCTTCGGGTTGGATCTGAATCTGGTTATATCTCGAAAAACCATCCATGAATGAAAAGACCTCACAACCTGCGCATTCATCAAAAATCTCATCAATGAATGGGGTGGGGAAATTATCCTTTGGACAGGCCTTATTCAAGTCACAGAAGTCCATGCACATGCAAATTGTACCCTGGTTTTTGTTAACCAAAACGGGATTTGACACCCATTACGTCAATTGTACGAAGTAGATAAAACTAGCTTTAATCAGTTTCTCTACTTTAGCCTTCATAGATGCCGCTTTCTAAGGATTCATCAGACGAAGCGTCTGTCAGACTGGATTGGCGTCAGGGTAAGTCATTATCTCATGTTCGACGATTATTGGATCAATGCTTGGCATTTTCTCGTAACTACAAGAAAAATGTTGTGAAATTCCTTAAATAAGTTCATATAGATTCGAATTACCTCGGGGGAGCAATCCGCTCCAACGAAAACATTCTCCACGACGCCAGGGGTTCTAGCGATATCTATAGGTATCGTTTCAACGATACTTTCCATATTACCCTCGGTGTAAACTAGGTGCGTAACCAGAGGATTAACAGGAAAACACCTGTCTCGAGTCATAGTCAACACGAATTCACCTGCCTCTATTCCTCTTAACTCCAGGAGGAAATATGACCTATGATGGAGATCATCCCAGGGTTTGTCTGGACCAGTTAATGCCTCTATAATCGCCTCATCAGAGGGAAAGACCAAGTCTAAAGAATCTGTAGTGGCAAGGGAACCTTGAGACAAAATAGGCTCGAAAATTGGATATAACTCCTGTGCGGGAGCCAAATTAGGGTTGATCGAAGCTTGCTGGACAATACTGTATGCAACTTCTACCGCAGACAAGGGCATGGCCATGCCAATATTCCTTGTCCCTTCCATATAGGCCGATGGGGAAGGAAGAGTCCATGGATCGTGAAAGTAATTCGTTCAGAACGATGACACTTGAAAAGTTTTAGCCCTAGGTTGGTTTGGGGCAGCCAATATAAACTTGACATCGCCAAAAGGAGGAGGGTAATTGAAAGTACCCATCAAAGGTGGGAACAAAACAACCCCCATGTTGATGACGTCAGGCTGAGGGTTATCAATCATCGGGACCGTGGATGCCCCCGATGAAGGGTCAGACCAGGAGAAGGACAACTGGTCAATGGTTACGATTCGACCCTCGTGTGGAAACAACAAGACCCAAAAAACTGTGGCAACCACTGCATGCATTTCATAGGTCCAACTCCTTCCTAATAGAAGGTTGTAGTCAAGAGGCACTTCAACTTCAACGCACACGGTCTTCCCTCCTAAATGCACGGGGAAAGAAGGAATGATTCCATATGGTCTGAACGAACGATCATTAAAAGAAGTAAGAAGAGTAGGCGACAGAGACAAAACGGGTTGGCCAATGGCCTTCCAACACGCCAACGACATCATGCAAGTCGAGGTGCCCTCATCAACCACCGTACGAAAAATATTTTGGGTAAAATTTTTCATGGTGTAAGCCACTACAATTTGAAACGCAACATGGTAAGGGAGACGAGGTTTCAAGTCAGTTGTATCAAGAACAATCGTTCCTGGATTATAAGTCTCTGTAGATCCCAAAATGGATAACATAGCCTTTCTCTGCGAAGGGAAGCTCTGGAGGACCTCCAAAGCAGACATCACACAAGGGGTTTGTGACAAATCCTCCACCACAGAGCAATTATGGCGGCCCTCACATTTGGATTATGAGAAGCTTTCTTGAACACCCCTTTTAGGATGCATGTCATTGTTTCGCCCATCGTCCTCTCAATCTGGAGAGGAACAGGTGGGTTTGTGGCTTCTTTACGCTTTATGGCAGATTTTGACATTCCATAATCGTGTGCCCTGGTCACTATATAAGTGTCACCTTTCATCATATAAACATTTGCAACCGAGGGATTACTAGAAGACGTGGGGGGTCCTTGACTTCCCCCATCCACGCTCAAAGAGGTGTGAGTCATATTTTTTCCCATGTGGAAAAGGGTTCGTTAACATAGTAGGCTGCTATTGTGCCAATAACTTCTGGGCCTCCACAAGTTGAGGGCACATGTGACTCGGATGGTCCTCCATGCAAAGGTTACACATATACTTTGAATTTATCTTCTCTGTGTTGCCCCCTCCAGCATTGTTGTTGGGTTTCTTATCCCCCTTACCATTCTTGTTTCATTGTTTTTTCTTCCCTTCAGGCTGTTGTTTGGCCTTCGAATTCATTGACTGCACAAAGTGTGTGCCCGACGTTTGGGTAGGGGGAACAATCAAACCGAAAGTCTAGCTAGCTATTGTCTGCTGTATTGACAATTGTTGCAATTGATTTGACAGTTGATCAGTGGAATTTGCTTGTGTTGAACCAACTATACCATCAGAATGTGGTCCAAATTTTTTTCTGGCCTTGTTAAGGATGGACCTTGGTGCATCTGGAAAAATATCATAGAGTAAGCCAAACTTAGAGCATATTAGTTTGATTTGTTTCTCTCTCATTATTGCCTCCTCCTCTGAAAACACTCCCGAGCTCCCAATGTCCTTGGATAACTGAGGTACCAAAGACTTCAGGAACCACTCCAACAAGAAATATGGTGGGACTTGTACCTTAATAAAACTCTTCCGACGCCGCCATTCTTGGATGTGATCCGAGATATGATCGACCTTAGTTTGCTCAAAGTTGGCCAATAATTCGGTGCCGACATCATATCTCATAGGTAGTTGGAAAAGGTTCAGGAAAACCATCACCAAATCACTTAAGTAAGAATATATTGAGTGGTTGAGTTCGATGTACCATTTCGTGACACCCCCGATAAGAGTGTGTTGAAACAAGCACAACTGTACAGAGTTGTCTTGTAGCACGTTTGATGAGCACCATATGTGGAAAGTTGTCATGTGATCACCTGGATATTCGCCAGGCTTGCCTTCAAACTTCAAAATATCCAAGGGAAACTTGGTCGGCATTGGGGGCGAACACGTATAATGACAAATCGGGTCATTAAGAAACCTTGACAAGTCTGGAAAGTGTAACATTTCCAGAAATGGTAGTTTGGCTTGGGTACTATGTATAGGAAAAAGGGATCATGGAGTTTGAATGGCACCGGGTTGCCAGGAAAACTTGGGTTGCTGGCCAAGGTTCTGGTAGACACCATGGCCTTGACCAGCGTATGGAAATTGCGTTGGCTGGGAAATCATCAGTTGATTCTCGTAATTGGACATCGAGGGTTGGGCGGGGATTGCTCCCTGCATTGTGTTCCAAAGATTCTATAAAGGGTTGCCCCTGCCGATCCAACGTGCATAGGTACTGAGCCTTGCCTGGGGTTCCACTGACCATTGAAGGGGTTACTTTGAGTTGGCATTCCTTGCGAGGGAACTGATCCCTACCAAGGATTCCAAAGTCCTTGTGAGGATAAAAATCCTGTACTTTTCCCCTATGTAGGAATAATATCCTACACAGGATTCTGTTGTCCAAAACCAAGGTTTCCCCCGACCGAGTTGATAGCTGACAAAAAATAATTATTACCAAAAGCGTCAAACAAAGAGAACGACATGGATCCCACTGGCATGGTTTAAGAAGAAGTTCCTAGAATGCCTACTCCAAACAAGCTATAGTTCGTGTTCGACTCGACGGGTGGCTAAAAAGCACCGATGAGCGAGGGGGACAGAGGAGGTATATGACCCCCACTGTAAGGGATAGTGTTATAGGAGGCTGAGGTGCCCCCCATGGACCCTTTCAAGGGAGCATTTGAGCTCCCTGCCCCAGACCCATAGTCTATAGGGTGGAGTAGGTAAGGATAGAGTTCGTATCAAAGTCGGGCATCCCATATGAACATGGAGGGCCCATCGCACTCTGTGTGAACGAAGCAATGGTCATCATTAATGATGGAATCAGACCACAGCCCTAAGTAGAGGGGGAAAATACCACTGTGGTCTGGACTGACGAAGGTGGGTTAGGAGGCGAAATACCCCTTGTGGTGGTAGTCGTTAAGGGAGTGTGGGGACTCTCGGAAGAAGTAGCAACATTTTCTTCCATAGCTTCTTGTAAGACTATCTGATGCTCGTAAGGTGTTACCCTTGGAGGGACAACTTGTACCAAAATTGGCGTCGACAAGTCAGTGATCGGAGGGTTAGCCGGCCCGAGAGATTCCTCTCCAAGGTCAGAAATAGTGAGTTCCTATGGATTCGAGTAATATCCTCTCGAAGATGGCTCAGGCACAATCTCCTACGGCCTGGTCGCTTCAAATGACCCTTGTTGGTCAAGTCTTCACCGTAACAGTGGCGATGGTGGCTCTAATGTAACCAACGGTAGGCCCTGAAGCCTTCGTGAGCGATGGAGCTCTTGATATTCCACTTTGTGAAAATATCAATGACACAGTAAGGCTTTAGCTAACATTTAAAACCAAGCACACACTAAAAAATTTCCTACAAGATAAACCAATCAAACCACTATTTAGTTGGAAGAACAGTTGCGCCAACCAACACTAGAGAATCTTACCAGTGCAAGTGCAACTCGAAAACGGAAGCACCCTCCGAGTATACTCTATAAAGTGTGACCCGACATCTGCCCTAGGTACCATTGTATACCCTCACAGTCACATGTATAAGTCCCTAGAATAAAGGAAACTAATTTTCCGGCTCGCGAACAGTCACCAAGCGAGTACAATCGATAGTCAAGTGGACGACAATGAGCAGGATAAAAAGTCTTACACCTACCGAGGGTATCGAAAGCAAGTGGTCAAGAAGACAACTGAGGATATCAAATGTATTTGAGGTCCATAAATCTTCGTAGGCAAATGCAAGCGATAGTATCCCACGACATATCCTCAATATGCATTCCCCTCTACGTTTGGTCCGGTTTTGGAGGGGTTATCTCCACTACCTTTCCTCATGCGACCTCATGTTTAGACCTTGTGTTAGAGGGGGGTCCTGGATAAATTTCACGACACTATAATTTAACACTCCCTAGCTCTGACTCTGATGTTTGTTTAAAAACCTTGAAGAGTTTCCTCTCCAACCTAATTCAAGGCTTTAACCCTAAACTAGTTGATTGACCCTACAAACATAAAATTCTAGTATTTTTAAATTTAACATTCATTTTAAATGGATTGTTTTAACTAAGAGGATATGGCGGTGAAACTAGTGATGTGTATGAGAGACGAAAGAGGAGAAAATAAACGAAAAGATGAAAGAAAAATTACTTCTATAAAAATAAAGATTTTCAACTAGCTCTTTGTAACCAACTTTTCATAACTAACTGTTTTCAAGATCTTTAAAATGAAGACCAAAAACAAAATTTCACTCGACTACAAGCTACTTAAGTTCTAAGAAATCAGTAAAGAACTTAAAAATTGAACTCTTTTTCCTTTCAAGTAAAATAACTACCCTAACTACTTTACCAAACTAAGAAATGAAAAATCTTTTTCTTTTTTGGAAAATACTTTAAACAGGAAAAACTTGAAATAAATTTTTTTCTCTTTTCTTTAAAGCAAATGAAAGGGGGGGAAAAGAAATACAAGACAAGACTGAAACTGGCCTCTGGCCCACTGTGGATCACAGGGAGTCACTAAAGACACCAAACATGTTGATCAACAAACTCAAAGACTCGCTTAAAACCTTTTCAGAATTAAACACAAGAAATCTTTAAAAAGACAAGCAAAATGACATCTAACCTAAGCTATGACTGTAAAAATAGAGACACTGAACTCAGTCAAGAAACCCTAAGAAGTAAAACCTCAATCAAGGAAGAGGTTGGCTGCCTCTTCTTAAAAAAAAATTCTTGACACAGGTACACTACTGATGCTTAAGCAGTCTGCGTATGTACGTGGGATGTCTATAAAGCAGGGTGCATATGTACACGTTTTTTCCCACATCAGGGTGCATACACCTCTGTACTTCTTGAAAAAGGAAATAAAACAGACAGAATGATAGGGCAGGGAGAACCGGTATGACACCAACAGGTGACCAGACCCGTTAAAAGACTGAGCAGACTCAACATAATATTGAAAGGTACAAAACCAATCAAACACCCGAAAAATCCTCTAAAACCTTAGAGGTTTCCCTAGTATGGTCGCGAGTTATGCTAGCGGGAAAACCCCCTATGGATACACCAAGGTTTACAATGTAGGAAGATCAATAATCGTTTAAAAGTCTCCTACTTTTCTAACTACCCCAAACATATCCCAGACTCATACAAGAAAAGAAAAATGAGAAGGATTGGGTAATTGTACCTCTACTCCGAGTCCGATGATGATTCTCTCGCGCTTGATAGCTTCACTGACTGCACACCTCCTCCCAAGGCTGGTTTGCATTCAAAGATAGACAAACAGAAAGATACAAGCATGTAATTGATGTACAAACTAGGGCTAGATGTTAGAATAAAAACATAAATCAAATCGAAACCTTCGACACATCATGATTTGGGACAAAAAAAATACTTATTTTATTGATAATAAAATGATCACTTACAACCAAATCCGGATAATGCTCCATGAACCTGGTCTGGTCTCCTCTTCACCAAGCTCCAAGTTCACCTCCATATGACTTCTCCTCTCAACCTTCTTCTTGGGAAGTATAATGGGTTTATGATGGAGGAAGGAAGGCAAATTGGGGAATTATAAGGCAATTCTCACAAAAGGGTTGCAAATGCTTGGGGCAAGGAGGGGATGTGAAACAAGAAGAGTTTCAATGTTCTTATGAATATACATGGAATGAGACCCCAACACCTCCTTTTATATGACAAAAGGATGGTTATTTGATTGGGTGATGGGCTATAGGCGGTGGATTAGTTGGGAAATTACCCCATAGCCCATAATCTCAACGAATTCCTTGCAACTTTTTATTTTTTTCAACTTTTACAAGTATACGTGGGCTATAGTGGTACAAAATGCATACGTATGTGGGCTATAGTGGTGCAACAAGCGTATTTACACGGGCAATAATGGTGCAGGGCGCATACATCTTCAAAAAATGGGTTTTTTAGAAGAGCAACTCAGTGATGGCTTGGAAAAAAATTTAAGTAAGAGGGACAAGTGCCAGGTATGCATATGTAGAGAAATTTAGGGTTATAATAGACTCCATAACCCAATATATAAGGCACTAATTTCATTGGAGATTGAATATTTTTGCATTGGTAAACACATTTTTTTGCGATATCGAGTTGTTCAAGTTTCGATTTAAATTTTAGATGCTTTAAGCTATCTTGTGCCCTAGGGGCATCTTGATTTTTTAATTGATTGAGACGTTGTAACAAACATTAATATACAACCAATAAGATTGCAACAAACTCTCTTTTTCAACAAGTTTCTTTCACTTTTGACCACTAAAATTGGCATCCAAGCAGTGAAAATTGACCTACTTGTCAAGGACCATTGAGTGGGTAACTTACTTGTTGGTTTTGTTGGTTAAAATTTGTTGTTGCATAATTTTTTTGCTTCAACCACATGGCTCTTACATTTCTTTGCTGATAACAATTTCGTACAACCCTCATTTGTCATCTAATTTATTGTCTTAAGCATTGGAATACTATTTCTAAGTGCATGCTATTTTATCCAATATCGTATGTTGATTAGATGATGTAATTTGAAGTTGCTATAACCATTGCCATCGATGATATATATTTCCTTACTACTGCAATTTTTGGACAACAAGGTTTCTTGCTGATTTCCCACTTGTTTTTGTTGTATTACTGAGAGGGGGGGTGAATCAGTAATAATGTAATTATAATCCTTTTTCTTCAAATGTTATATCAATGTAGAATTATTATCCAATAATGAGCAGTAATAAATAAACAATCACACACATACACAATACACCAGTGTTTTATGTGGAAACCCAAATCGGGAGAAAACCACAGAATTCTTTTTCTTATATGTCTTGAAGAATTACAGTCATTGGAAGCACCAACTTCCTTTGTTTTCCAGCTGCAAATGGAAGGAGGCTCCAACCCCCTAGTTTCTCAGGCTACAACCTGAGGGAAGCTCCAACTCCCCAAATCTCTGGCTACAACCAGAAGGAGGCTACAACCCCCAGTGTTCTCCGGCTACAACCGGAAGGTGGCTACAACCACCTATCCTTGCCCTGTCCTGCCACCCTGAAGTAGAAGTAGAATGATGGAACCACTATCACACAATCACTGTGAGATATACCGTTGTAAACCTGTACCAATAAATCTGAACCATGCATCAACTATGCATCAAACTGTAATCAACCTGTACCATAAACAAGTGCATCAACCATGCACCAACCTGTAACCAACCTGTACCATAAACAAGTGCATCCAACCATGTACCAAGTATGTTCCAATCATGTTTCAACTACTCATCAACTATTAATCATCAATATGTACCAGCATCATCAACTATACACTACATGTATGTGTCAACTCATCAACTACTTGTCTCAACCATGTACTCAACATGTGCCACAACCAAAATCCCTCGTCAATTTTATCATCCAAATATGCTTTGTAGCTCTGTAATAGACCTGGTGTATATGATCACATTACTACAAACCTTTCTTAACTTTAAAAACCAGAGACTAGCATTTTCATCAAACTTTTCTTTAGTCTCACATGCCTAGTTTTGGATTAGTCAACAACCCTAACTTGAAGTAATCATAACTTTGAACTTGTAATGTATAAAGATCTAAAACTGATATACAATGTTATTTGGTGTGTTTTATGCAATTCCTCCAAGTGGCACTACTTGGAACCTCTCAAAAAAGGAGTTATAGCAAAAATGGAATACCTTGTTGAATTCTGGCTTATTCTAGAGAGCGACCTTGTAGAGCGTGCCCGACACAAAATATTTGATGAAATGATCTGAAATTGTTACACATCATACTAAAGACTGTACCCTAATCAAAAAATTTGTTCTCACTAAATTTGGATCTGTTATGAAGAAGTTATGACATTTTTACCCGAAACACCTGATTTTGACTAGTTTCAGGACTGGCCACAAACCCTATTTTCCACAGAGTGTAACTCCCAAAATACAATGACCCACAAGCTGAATTTTTAACCATAGATACTTGTATATGTTTTCTCACTTGAATAGCAATTTTAGGATCTGAATCATTATAGAAAAAAGTTATAGCAAAAATGGTGAGATGACCTAAAAATAACATACCTTAGAAAGCACCATCAAAAGAATTTATCCTTCCTTGCATTTCGGCCTTCTTTTCTTCACTTTCCTCAGAATTTCGGCTCAGATATTATTTTTATACCTCAGAAACCTATAGATATTCAATATTCTCAAGTGTGATTCAAATGAGAGAGCCTTGCCTCTTATTTATACTCTCCAAGTAGCTTCCTTAAAAACATCTTCTAGGTCACTTGACCCCACTTTCCTTATTTTAGGGTTG
>ML796059.1:155466-183614 GCA_009831015.1 Picea engelmannii
TTCTATCATTTTGAAGTATTTCATAGGGTAATCCTCAATTACCCTACCTACGACAAGGAGCTCTATGCATTGGTACAAGCTATCAAAAAGTGGAAACACCATCTGATGGAAAAGGAGATGATCATCCACACAGATCACTAGCTGCTCCAATATTTGCAGGCCCAGATTAAGCTACAACAAACTAGGCACTAGAAATGGATGGGGTTCTTACAACAATTTCATTTAGTCATAAAGTATAATAAGGGTAGAAAAAAAAGTTGGAAGACATGATCTCACGACCACCCACATCCATGATTACAACTTTGGGAACTTTGATGCACATGGATCTTTTTACCCATGATGCATACAAATATTAATACATATAAGATGAGGACTTCAAGAAGGTTTTTTTGCAGTTACAAGGAAAAAATCATATAGAATAAGGTGACAACAAGGCTGACTATCATTTCCAGAATGGTCTACTTTACAAGCTCGGAAAGCTTTGTGTTCCTAAATGGGAACAATTCCATCTTATCAGAGAGGCTCACACCTCCAAGGTTGCAAGAAATTTTGGTGTTGGGAAGCCAGTTTCCAACTTATAGAGGTATTTGTACTGGCCCATAATGCAAGAAGATGTAAAACAATATATTATAGGATGTATACTTTGTTGTACCAGCAAGCCTAGTAATATGAAACAAGGTCTATACCATCCTTTATTGATACCCACTATACCTTTGGAAAGCATTTCCATATATTTTGTGGGTGGTTTAACAACCAGACGTAAGGGACATGACTATTTTTTTGTGGTTGTTGAAAGGTTCAACAACATGTGCATTATCATGCCTTGTAAAAAGACCATCAAGGTACATGAAGCAACAAACTTGTTCTTTGAACAAGTTTGGGTGCACTTGGGATACCAAAGAGCATCATATTAGACAGGGACACCATGTTTCTTAGTTCCTTCTGGACTACATTGTGGTAGAAGATGGACACTAAGCTCAATAGGTCTACAACATTCCATCCACATACAGATGGGAAGATGGAAGTAGTCAACATGACTTTGGTGCAGTTTTTGAGGGGTTACAATTATAATCATTTGAATACCTAGGATCAAAATCTGATCTATATACAAAAATATTATAACAGAGCAATTCACACTTGTACTGGTAAGTCCCCTTTGGAAACTTGTTTTGGGTATTTATCGCCTTCACCCTTGGATATTTTTTATGGATAACAAGATGGAGCGAAGGAGACACCACATGAGAAGCATTAAAAGTAGATAAGTTTTCCAAGAAGATCAAGAAGATCCATTTGCAATTTGTAATTATAGGAGACGCTGAAGAAGTCACGGGAAAAGTACAAGGCTAGAGATGACCAACACAAATCATAGATTACATTTAGAGTGGGAGACAAAGTATGGTTACAACTGAATAAGGACAGAGTACATGGTCCTAGTAAGAATATTGAGGCTTTGTGGTATGGTCCTTTTGAGGTATTGGAAAAGGTAGGAGATAATGCTTACAAACTTAGTCTACCCCATACATGCACATTTACTTAATAGTGAATGTGGATAATATCAAACTCTATGAGCCCTCCATGTTGGATCAGGAGGGGGAGAAGTTCCTACCTTCCATAGAGGATTTACCACTAGATTCTCGGGCATAGTTAGTATTTTTTCAAAATTTGTCTACAAATACAAGACAAGGGGAACACGACCTTTGGCAGGTTGGGTTGAAAGGACAACTTTCAGACAAAGCAAAGTGGTACTCTAGGGAGAAGGTAGAGGAAAAATTTCCTCAACTCATTCAGTAAATATTTTGGGGACCAAAATCATCCCTAAATGGGGAGGTATGATCCATATTGGATCATTATATTATTTTTCACCTATCTCGATGCTTTTAGAGAGGAAAACATTGGAGGAACAATTTTGCAGGGTCATTTTAATGATAGGTCCCAATTTGGAAAATTGGGGTTTGAAAATTTCTAGATCCATTTTGAGGCATCAAATGATATTGTTGGGGTAAAAAATTTCCCAACATATCTTAGATCATGTGACACTATTTTACACATCAATACCTTTCCAACAATGCAAAAATCGTGTTAATTGAAGCTCGTATGCAAAAGTTATGCCTCCTGCAAGTTGACCTACGATTTGACCACCATGGTATAAGAGAATGCCACATCATCCCCTGTTACTCATGCATATGGGGCTAGCCACATATGTAATTTAAAGAATATTCTTGAAGGTCCTAAACCTTATCACAATTGAGGGTTGAGGAAGTCAAAACCGTACCCCTAGATGGCTACTGGGCTATGTTAAATACCGAGCCGCTAGGAGGAGAAGGGGTTCCATTTTGGTGCTATTGTATTTTATTCCATAGCAGAGAAAAAAAACTGGGAGTGGGAAATGAGAGGGCATAACAGAGGGGGTTAATATTCTATAGCAACCTAACAAGCCATATGCCTCAGGTAACTCGATAGAGAGTGCTTTCTCCTTTGTACTTGCATTATTTCCATATTAGAAAAAAGAGAGCAGAGCATCCTCACGTTCTAGCTGGATTTTTTCTCGTAAGGGTTTCCCAGAGAAAACCTTTGTGTTATTTTTTGGATGGTGTGTGATTGTATTCTATTGTTCTCTATTTTCCGCATTTGATCTATTTCATGCATAAGCATAAAATCAGTAATTAAAGACTTTGGAATATAAAGAAATTTGACCTTTATGGTGTAGATTTAAATTTTGTTTATTAGATCTGTTGTGACGAAATGTTCTAGTGGAATATCCACGACAGTTTATAGATCAATATTGTAACTCCCCTACTCTTCTTAGTCTATAAAAAAAGAGGAGGGCACATTATCTTAGAAGTCTATGTGAGGTAGAGAGTTAATGTTTTTATCAGTGTGTTGTTGTGAGAGAAAGTATTTGTAGCTAGTGTATTATCTGAAGTTGTAATTTCCTCCATTAATATAGTAATATGATATTCTATTGGACACTATGACTACTATCTTGAATTTCCATATTGCAGATTTATGCAGAATAATTCCTAGTTATCTATTCTTTTGAATTAGTTGATAGAATGTTGTGTCCATACTCCTAAATTCAACGTATATTATTTTAGTAGAAGCAAATCTAAATTTTTGATTTATTAGACTTTCAGTTTGTGGTTGTAGAATGTTTGAGAGCATATATGAACCATGCGTTAAAGTTTATCAGGTGAAGCTATGGATCTCTTTCAAAAAATATACAAAATACATGTGGTTTCTTGGAATACAATGATTGTAGAGTACACAAAAAATGTTGATGTTTAGGCAACATCGGGAAGACATTCTCCTAGATTAATAAGTAGTTATATAATATATATAATAAATAAGTAGTTATTAATTATCCAAGGGATGCATCCTTTCATGGATGGTCACCATATGTTCTCTATATATGGAACACTCATCATTGTAATAATATATTGATCAAACATCATCTACTATATAAAACTCAACATGGTATCAGAGCGAGACTGGGCTTGACTCCCTCATGGGAGGGCCTAGGAAAATGAGAGAGATAGATTGTGTCTTCTAGGATTTCTATTGACTCTAGGACGACATAGCCCTTAAAATACTGAAGCACACATCCTATCCTTGTCTGCCAAGATTGGAGAAATGAATAGACTTATGATGAGGCAAATGGCGAATCCAATGGCTATCGTAGCTAGTCGTTGATCTGGAATTTGAATCGACTAAGAACTAAATGATGAACATGTGGCTGGGTAACTCCATGAGAAGATACCCCAATTATTGACATAGAATTTCAGGTGAATTGTACATTAGAAAGCATGTGAATTGGTCCTTTCTTATCTTTATCGACCTAGATTGTGCACTCGACTCAAGTTCATGTGTATAGTTGGAAAAAAGTCTGACTAGGTACACATACATTACTGGAGGATAGACTGGCTCTTGAGATTTGGTTAGCCTATGTACTATTTGGCTTATTGATGTTTGAAGAATCTCATGGATTGGCTCATCAGAAAGAACAATATTGATAGTTGATTGACATCGATCGAACTAGGCGGGTACCTAGATTATTGCTTCTCAAACTAGGATGTCACTGAATGATGGCTTAGTCTATTGAGCATTGATTGACTGTGTGAATCCTGGGATTGATTAATTGAAGGTTTGACTATTGATTTCATTGGCTGCAATAGCCTCTGAGGGTATGGTCGTTGCAAGATTTCACGGAAATAATCGTCGTATTATCACTCTTTGGTGATGTATTATTTGGTGCTTCCGCGGGGCATGGTGGAATCCCAACAGATGAGACATTCCATAAATAACGATGCAATTTTTCATCATACTTCTAGGATAAGATGCCAAAATATAATTGATTGTATTTGAGAGATATATTGTACAAGCATCAATAGATATATTTCTCCAGCACTGGACTAGACCGTAATTTTTTCGAGACAAGGTATCTATAGTTGTTTCTGAAGCATACAATGTAGATCCAAATTCTTGTTTATTCAACAAATTGCATAAAATCTTCTCAATAACTTGAGGTTTGGAGACATTGGACGAAATGTATATACCTACTCCATATGTGTCAAGTTTTCTAAAGAAAATTATAGTTTTCGTAATGCAAGAAGCATAAATCCATCCAAATTATATCCCCAACTCCATTCCCATATCCCCAACGCCATTCCCCTAGTATTCACTTCGTCGAATGGCAGTGGCTTCTCTTTGTGAGAAAATTGTGGCATTGGTTGGTTGTTGCATCTTCCCTACAATATAAGAGGCCGTATATATTTGGTTACGAGTTTTTCCATGCACACAAGTGTTAAAACAAGTTTGGGAAGTGTGTTGGACAATATCATAAAAAATAGTAATTAGGTTTCTCTCAAACTTACTTCCATTTGTATAGTTAAAATTGCAGTTGCAATGGCCTAGTTGTTCATTGCATATTTGTCCATAAAGAGTAATGATGATGGCTAGAACAAAAACAATTATATAGAAGAGCATACTAGTTTGGCCAACGAGGAGGGAGCATGTTGCATGCCTTTTGGGGAATTTTTTATGTGTTATAATTATCATGGCCATCGTGTTATATGTTGATGAATTATTCCTTATAGGAGCACAATGAGTCATCGCTTCAGTGATAGAGGGAGTTGGCCTCATAGCTCGAAATGAAGGATCTAGGTTTAATGCTTTACTATTTGGGATTAGAAGTATGGAAAAATATAAGTGAGATTTTCCTTGGTCAAGAGAAGTATGTTATCATGATACTTAGGAGATTTGGGATGATGGAATGCAAGCCATGGTGATGAACCTGAAGAAACGGAGAGACTCTGAGTCAGATTTGGTGGATCCTTCTATGTACCCACAATTGATTGGCTCATTGATGTATTTGATTAATACCAGACCAGACATTTGCTTCGTTGTGAACACGTTGAGCCAATTCCATGTGGAACTGAGACATGAGAATTGGATAGCCACAAAGCACATTTTGAGATATTTGTGTGGCACAAATTTCGATTGGGAAGAGAGTGCAAGTGACATAAAGAGTACTTCTGGTGTATATTTCAGTTTGGGCTCTACTATGATTTCTTGGCTTAGCAGGAAGAAAAATTCCATAGAACTCAGTAAAACAGAGGTGAAGTACATAGTAGCTAGTGTGGTAATACAGAAAGCAATATAGCTTTGAAAGTTCCTTGCAGATATATTTGGTCAGATGCTTGAGCCTAGGTTGATTCACTGTGACAATCAAAGTTGTGTAAGACTATCAGTGAGTGCAGTTTCTCATGACAAGTCAAATCATGTAGAGATTAAATATCACTATATATGGGATATGGTGTAGAGAGGAACTATTAGACTTTAGTACATTTCTACTGATGAGAAAACTGTAGAAATTATGACCAAGCCATTGTCCAGAGCAAATTTTGTGTACTTCCAGGACAAGCTAGGTGTGGAAGAGAATGTCTATGTTGATGTTTGAGGTAGCATCATGAGACATTCTCCCTAGAGGGTCCTATGTGGACTAGTAGGGGGCAGTGTAGAATTCATCCTTACATGCCTCATATGGTCAGATGAAGGAACCAAGACATTGGTTTCACGAGGAAACCTCAATATGTATTGGGGGGCATTGGTTCCATGAGGGAACCTCGATGTGTCCTAGATATGTTTGAGGCAACATCATGGGAAATTCTCCCTGGAGGGTCCTGTATGGACTAATAAGAGGGAATGTGGACTTCATCCTGACGTGCCTCAGATGGTCAAATGAAGGAACCAAGACATTGGTTTCACGAGGAAACCTTGATATGTCTTGTGAGACATTGGTTTCATGAGGGAACCTCAGTATGTCTTAGACATCGGTTTCATGAGGAAATCATTATATGTCAAATATAGTCCAAGATGAAAGAGCTTGATCAATCCCAAGGGACTTGACACCCCTTGTAGGATGAGATATCTCAAGTATTTTGGATACTAACTACATGATGTGTATGAACAAAGGTAAATGTGTGACATGACACATGATAAACAAGCTTGATGAGCTAGACGATTTCCATGGAGACTACCAGATCACTTGGGAGCAGATGTGTGATGCTTGATCACATAGACTATGATAGATGACTTGAGATACCGATGGCATGGTAGTAGTTGTGTGATACTAGTTGATTGCAGAGTAGTGAGCGGACTACTAGATGAAAGACATTCTGGAAAGATACCTCCTTAGCTAAGAGGGAGTGTTGATGTTTTGGTAGTCGCGGGAGGAACTTTCCTCTAGACAACCTTTCTTATAAGAAAAGAAGATTTCAAAAATCCATAAAGACCATCGAACAACAGGATAATATCTCAGAGAGAGTTAGTTGGCTTAGAGGGGGAGCCACAAAGGGAGTTTCCCCTTGGTTTAGGTGGGAGAGAGACATCTCCCAGGATTGACAGACATGTGTTATGAGTCTAGAGAGAAGTTTGTATAATTCAAAGACAATCTCGGCATGATGAATAATGTCTCCCTCACTAAGGGAGAGTGTTGATGTTTAGGAAACATCGGGTGACATTCTCCTAGATTAATAAGTAGTTATATAATATATATAATAAATAAGTAGTTATTTATTATCCAAGGGACGCATCCTTTCATGGATGGTCATTATAAGTTCTCTATATATGGAACACTCATCATTGTAATAATATATCGATTAAATATCATATCATATAGAAAAATCAACACAAAATGGGCATGTTAATGAAGCCCTAATGTTGTTTGAAAAATGCTTAAATGAAATGTGATGTCATGGAATGTGATGATTGCAACATATGCTCAAAATGGGTGTTTCCATTAAACACTGAATATATTTCAACAAATGAAAATATTTGGTGTGGAAATGGACCATATCAATTCTCCTAGCATGTGTTAACTTGTTAGTGATTGAGTTAGAAAGAAGGATCATAAATAATTTATTCAAAGTATTTTTCAATATTATATTTTTGTGGGGAGTACACTTGTAGACATGTTTGATAAATGTGGGAGTGTAGAGAATGCACATAAAATGTTTTTGAAAATTCCTCTAAATAATGTTCTATCACGGACTATAATAATTGTAGGTTGTGCCATGAATGGGTTTGGTAAGATGAGCCTTCAAATATTTTGAAGAAATGACACTCTTTGGCATGAAGCCCAACCACATCACCTTTATGGGTGTCCTCTCTCCATGATGAAATTTGGGTCTAGTGGATGATGGATGGTGATATTTCATTTGAATGAGTGAATATTATCACATTATAACATGAATGAGAACTATTATTACATGGTTTATCTTCTTGGTTGTGTTGGGTGCATGGATGATGCACACAATTTTTTCAACAAATTGCCAATAAAATCATATACTATTGTGTCGGGTGTTGGAGATACTTCACACACACCTAAGATTTTTTTCCCTAAGTTTTCCCTATGTTTATTAGTCATTATTCAGTCTCCTATAGTTTAGGGAGAATATTCCACTAGGAGAATATTCCCTTCAGTTCACACTTCAGTTTGATCAATTGAGTGGATTCTATATGCCACATTGGGATTATCACCATGCAACATTGGGATCATGACCAACTAATTCAAATTGTCCTTGGGATCATGAAAAGACTAGTGCATTACTCATGATTCCATGATCTCATCCTCACTTCACTTTGTTTTAGTCAGTTAACTGAAGACTGAGAGACTAGTTAACTCAGACTAGGTGGCAGTTCATTCCTGTAACTACCTGAGAGAGAATACTAGGTGGCAGTTTACTCCCATAATTATTGGTGTGTGTCCATATCACTCTAGACCACCAATATGGCGCATTGGATTCTCCTCCAGTGCACATTAGTTGAGATATACATATTATATCATGTGTAAATTATCATTCATTCATTTGGTTAATGAGAATTCTTCCATTCTTTCTCTCATGATTCTCTTTTCTCATATTTTCTCTACAAATTGTGTATGTCATTTTATAGCTAGATCTATTTTGTGCAAGTTCAACACATTTACATGGTATTAGATCCGATGAACTACTAGGGAAAATACACACCAAATTATTTTTGTAGGTACCGGAGATTGAAGACAAAGGAAAAATGGAATTTCCAAAAGAATCCATTCTTACACAGTACAATTTCTTTGCATGGAAGGAGAAGATTATAATGCATCTTCGAGGCAGAGGATTATATAGTTAACCATAAACACAGAGATAGAACCAACATCATCCATAAAAAATCCAAGTATCTAAATCAAATGGATGAAGCGTTTGGAACAATTTGCAGTCTCATTTCTCCTGAACTCCTCTTTCACATATCCTCCTGTAAAACCCCCAATGAATCTTGGACCACCATGGAAGGGATTTTTGGAAAATAGGATGAGATGAGGGGACACATGCTCGAGGTGGAATTTATCACTTTGGATCCAAAAATGTTCGACAATCTCCAATATTTCTTTACCAAATATAAGGATTTGTTGTCACAACTCAAGGCTTGTAGGGTTGATAAATATAAGGAGGAGACACAAATGGTTCTTACCATTCTCTCCAAACTTGGTATGGATTACTCAGTATTTGTATCTACATTTCATTTAGTTAGGCTCACCTCTGGATCCACCTGGACGATTCCCTCTATTGAGGCCTTTATTGAGTCTCCGACACGAGAGAAGAACAAGCTCATCAATATGGAAAAAATCAAAGGCCCAAAGGCACATGCACTTAATATGCAAGATGGTAGCGGTCATCAATATTAGAAATATAAATACAAACAAAAGGAAATCACATGCAAATACAAAGAAGGAAGGGTACTCAAAACCCTTCAATGATGCCTCCAGATCCAAAGGTAGAAAGGGAAGAAAAGGGGAGAAATTCACTTACTGGCATAAAGGATTCCATCCAGAATCTACATGTATGCATAAACAGATAGATCAAATGGCCTAAATACTTCAGCAAAACAACCTTGGAGATCGCATCCCCAAGGGTGCCAAGAAGAAGAAGCCAAAAGATCAGAATCTTAAGAAAGACAATTCTAGCCATGCTTTGATTGCCATCAACTCCTCTCCCAATGCTTGGATCATAGATTCAGGTTCATCACACCACATGGCTACCAGAAAAGAAGTATATTCTTCATTGGATGCATGAAAAGGTCCTCCTATTCTGATGGGGGACAACTCTCCAGTCGAGGTCACCGACAAAGGAAGAATTGAAATCACAAATGAAGGCCTCAAGAATGTGCGACATGTTCCCAAACTTTTCATCAATCTTCTCTCCATGTATCAGATGAAAAACAGTGGCACTGGAAACAGATTCATATTCACACTTGATGCAGTGGATATATAAGACATGAAAACCAGTTCCAGGGTTTCTACTGGTGAGGTAAATCATCAATCTAGACTCTACACATTTTCTAAATTTATTGAACCAGATTTTGCATTAATGCTTACCCATGTTGATGAAAGCAGTAAGATATGGAACAAAAGGTTCGGGCATTTAAATTTCAGATATATGAAATAACTTAGCAGGAAGGGAATGGTTGATGCTCTACCTGACATCCACTTCTTCAAAGGAATTTGTGAGGGATGTGTTCTTGAAAAACACCCAAAAGATAAATTCAATAAAGGAAAGACTCATAAGGCTTCCTTTCCTTTAGAACCGATCCATAGTGGCCAAATAGGCCATTTTTTGCATCCATCAATCAGTAAATCAAGGTACGTGCTCATTTTTGTTGATGATTTCTCACGCTTCACATGGATTTTCTTTCTCAGTAAAAATTTAGAGGTCTTTCAACACCTCCAAGATTTCAAAGCCCTTGTTGAGACACAGTCTGTTGAGATTTGGGTACCTTGAAAAGTGCCCCCCTTGTGTTTGTGAGCTTCTAAACACATGTGGGAAGTACTTTGTACCATGTACTTTATGTCTAATTTCACTTTGACTTAGGAGATTTAAGTCAAAAGGAAATTTTTTTCTTTAGCCTAAAATGACAATTATTTCACTTTGTGGGTGAATTAAGGGACATAAAGTGAAACTATGGAAACTTAAGTAAAGTTGGTTTTGAGTTGAGATTCATTTGATGTGATCTCAACCATTGAATTGGGATGAGATGATATGATATCATCCACTCACTTTCTAGGTTTCCTTATGCATGTCAAATATGAATGTCTCAGTGGAGAGGTAGCATACCAAAGCACAATGTGGTGCCAGGTTTTCTTCTTCAGAGAATCCAAGGTCAAGAGCGCTTCACTTCAGTGGATTTGGCAACAAAAGGAGAGGGCACACTAAGCTTAGGCGCATATTGTTGGATCATGTTGTCATTAATGCCAATGGTTTGATTGATTGATGTCAAGTGATTGATTGATGCCAAAGGATTGATTGATTGATGATTGATGTAATGTAATATGTATTGTCCTTGATGAGAATGCACAAATGAAGATGGATCAATGAGTTGTCATTGATATGATGAAACTAGATCAATGAGTTGTCATTGATACATGATGAAGATGGATTGATGTGGTTTCATTGGTATATGATGAATTGTTGGAAAAATGTATAGATGACTCATTATTGATAAGGTGCACAAATGGATGAACTCCAAAGTGGTCCCCTTTATGGTGAAATCCCTCACGGGAAGACGCTTTGCGGATTGAGTTATCCTAGAAGAATGGTTGGAGGACCCATGCTCTCATTATTATCTTATCATGATTGATAAGGTGCACAAATGGATGAACTCCAAAGTGGTCCCATTATGGTGAAATCCCTCATGGGAATATGCTTTACAAATTAAGTTATCCTAGAAGAATGGTTGGAGGACCCATGCTTGTATGTGGAATAATGAGATGAAGATCAAGGAAATTGTTGGTGAAACTATCCTAGATGGATAGTGCTTGTCATGCCATTTCCAGTGGTATGTGGAATGTCACATAACTCCTCATGGTTTGAGATTTATGGCCTTACGAAGATGAAGGACCCCCACATGAAGTCTTGAAGCCCCCAAGGTCAAAGAAGTCAAAGTGACCTAAAAGAAGAAATCATTATTTAAATGATAAAGTAAAGTGACAAAGTCAAGAAGGATTATTTAAATAATAATGTGAAGCGACAAAATAAAAAAATATTATTTAAATGATAAAGTGAGGTGACAAAGTGAAGGAGGAATATTTAAATGATAAAGTAATGGAGAAATTTCTAATTATGGAAAGTGGTTAACCCTAAAAATGAGGAAAACAGGTTAAGTGACCTAGAAATGGGTTAAGTGACCTAGAATATGGAGAGTATAAATAAGAGGCAAGGATCTCTCATTTCAGATCACACTTGAGCATATTGAAGATATATAGGTGACTGAGGTAACCAAAGGATATCTAAGCCGAATTTCAGAGGGAAGGTGAAGAAAAGAGGGCCGGAATTCAAGGGAGGATAAATTCTTTTCATGATGCTTTCTAAGGTATGTTATTTACAGGTCATCTCACCATTTTTGCAATAAATTTTTTTCTATAATGATTCAGACCGTGATATTGATATGAAATTGAGGAAACATATCCAAGTATCTGTGATAAAAAATTCAGATTGTGGGTCATTGTATTTTTGGAGATACACTCCGTGGAAAATAGGGTTTGTGTCTAGTCCTGAAACTAGTCTAAAATAGGTGTTTCAGGTAAAAATGTCATAAATTATTCATAAAAAATCCAAATTTAGTGAGACAAATTTTGTTGGTTAGAGTACAATATATAGTATTATGTGTAATAGTTTCAGATATATTCAACAAATATTCTGTGTGGGGCACGCTCTACAAGGTATCTCTCTAGAATAAGACAAAATTCAGCAAGATATGCCATTTTTGCTATAACTCTTTTTCTGAGAGGTTCCAAGTAGTGACACTTGGAGGAAATGCATAAAACACAATGAAGAAAATTTTGTATCAGTTTTAGATCTTTTTTCATTACATGTGAAAATTTATGATTATTTCAAGTAAGGGTTGTTGACTAATCCAAAACTAGTCATGGTCGAGACAAGCAGTTGATGAGTTGGCACATACATGAGGTGTATAGTTGATGATGTTGGTACATATTGATGAGTCATTGTTGATGAGTAGTTGACACATGATTGGTATATACTTGGTACATGGTTGGATGCACGTGTTTATGGTATAGGTTGATTACAGGTTGTTTGGCACAGGTTGGTGCATGGTTGATGCACTTGTTTATGGTACAGATTGATATCTGTTGAGGATTGTTGCCTCATCTCAGTTGGTGCTGAGAATGTAAGTTGAGTCTTGCATATAGATCTAGTTCTCTTGTAGAGTTGTAATCTATTCAGTTGTTGCTAAAAAACCCCCGGATTGAAGTCCATAATAAAAAGAAAAATTGTACATACATCTTGTGTTCCTTGTGGAGATGATTTGTTGATGATATATTTCTGATATATGTTGATGATATGTATTCACTTATAACTCATTATTAATGAAAACAATGAGTAATGAGTAAATTTCGAATGCTAACTAATGAGTTTTGTGTAAGAGAGAAGTTTTGGGAAAAAGATCCCCACACTCATTCACCCCCCACTTTAAGTGTGGTAGGTGTGTCCAACACATATCTCCTTGGATCCTTTGGCATAACTCAAGAGGAGATTTATTTGTATACATGTTCCATCATATTGTATTTGTTGTTGTATCTCATGCTTTAGACACCACTTATATATACTCCCATTCCAAACTGGTTTTCCCCGGGGGGGTTTTATCCAGGGTCATGTTGACCAAAAATACCCGTGTTCATGTTGGCCCTTGACCAAGTTTTGAGGATTCTTGGTCATGTTTGACCTATTTTTTGGACTTCGACAGACTGTCAAAGGCGGAGTTCAAGACGAAGCAAAGATCACGAGATCTTGGCCCCTTTTTAGGGATTTTTGGGTTTTGGGCTTATGTAACGGGTATGCGAATGTTGACTCGTGGTTAGGCCTATTATGTATGTATAAATAGATGCTAAGGTGATGTAGTGAGTAGTAATGGCTAAGTGCTAGATTTGGATCTATGTGATCAAGAGTTGTAAGTGCTTTGTGCATGCTATGTGAGACTTGCAAAGCTAAGTGCAAGTCATTGTAAGAAACTGTAGAAGGCTACGTGCTTAGATCTACTCTTGAAAGGAGGATCTAGCAGGCTGTGCAGATCCCCTGTCCTCTGTGGAGTAGGGTTTTTGAGGCTCTGTGCATGTAACTAATTAAGGAAGCTAATAAAGAAGATGAAGAGTTGGTGGACGTAGCCCCAGGGTGGAGTTGAATGACGTACATGATGTGTTTCTCTGCTTTGTGCGATGTGATGATGTGTTTATATGTTAATGTGCTTAGTGCTTCGACATAGATGAATGGTAGATAGATATGAAGATGCTTTGTGCTTAATAATGTGAATGAATGCTAGATCTAACCTGTGTGAATATGCTTAGTTCTTGAATCTACTAGATCTGATCTGTTTCGTTATGCTAAGTGTTGTTAGATGTTGGATCTGGTTGAATACTACGATACTTTGTAATTAGGGTTTAACCGCATTGTAACTAAGACTAGATATTAATGAATGTTAACTATTGAGTGCTTTGTTAAGTGTTAGATTCACAGATATGTGTCCCAGCTAAGGTTGCATACATCTGAGTCCTGCAACCACCCTTGCCTCTACCTCGGGCGAGACTTCATCTGCTTCGCAGGTGTTGCCAAAAGGGTCGATAGTTAGGGTTTTGTTGGTGTGTTGTTGTAGCATTGAATCCTGGGTTTGCCCTTATGCCAACAAATGGTTCCGTTTCCGGGACCTGAAACTGTGATTGCTGGGAACTGAGGAAAAAGAAGCTTTGTGCGAATATCTGAACTAAAAAATAGAAAAGATCTGTGCGTAGATCTGTTTCCCTAGCGCACGGTATTCTACTTGACATGTGAAGCTCTGTGCAAACAAGAAGGGTCAGATCTGAAGAAAAGAGGTAAGATCTACAAGCTTTGTGCTCTAATAAAGGTAAGAATAGTGAAAAGTTTTAGATCCAAAAGTTTTGTGCTCTACTGAAGATAAGATAAGTGGAAAATTTTGTTTCTAAAGTATGAATCTAGGTATGTTTGATCAGATTTGTCCTAGCTTGAAAACTAGGGCACTGATAGATGAAAGAAGATTTGATATGAGTAGATCTAATAAGAATAGTGAGAGATATGTTATACCTATGCATAGAGAGAATGTTTGGACTAACAAATGGATGCAGGACCCTAGAAAGAATTTGTTGTAGGTTAGCTACCATGATTATAGTGTGCAGTACAGAAAAGGATGGGGATCATTTAAGAGAAAGAGAGGATTAACCCTTTGTTACAGTTGCAGAAAACTGGGACATCTTGCTAAGGAATGCCCTGGAAAAAGACCAGATTGTCTTTGTTGTAAATCTATAGATCATGAAGTTTTAGATTTCCCTAGAATGATTTCTAAGCTTGAAAAAATGAATATGAGACAAGAAGACCATGAGGAAGGTCAAGCAACTGAGATTATGGCAGAACCCCAGAAAGAATCAGAGAAAGTATTGCTACAAATGAACGAAACCATGAATGACCACCGACATATCATCTTATCAGAGATCTTCAAAGGAAAAGAGTGCATTGAAACAAGAATAGGATACTTTGACATTGACTGTTTTCTGGATGAGGAAACATGGGTGACTATCATGACAAAAAGAACTTGGGAAATTCTAGGAAATCCTGCTATGATTCCTTCATTGGGAGGAATAGGGTTATTCAAAGGAAAGATGATAAAATTATGTGGAAATATCACCTAGATATCTATGAATGCCAATGGAACTTCAACAGAGGAAGAATCTGAAGTTGTTAAATTTATTGAGAACAACACTCCATTTGCTATGTTACTATGAAAACCTTGGATTGAAAGAGATCAGGCTAGACGGAAAGAAGAAGAAATCTTAGAGTAGAAGAAGCAAGAGTTAAAATATTTCATGACTAGGAGGATCACACACTTGATTGAAGAAAAGGAGAACCGAGTGAAGCTATTTAAAACCAGAGACTTGGATATCAAAGTAGGAATAACACTAGAAGACTTGGAGAAGACTGAATTACCTATTCCAGATACAGATGAAGTATTACCCCTGATTTCTAGGAAATAATTTCAATAGCACGAAGTTACTCTGCCAAAAGAAGATAAGAATCATAATGGAAAAAGGAATACCGAGACAAAGTTCATGGAAAAGAAATCTAGAAAACTAAGTAAGAAGAGAGCTAAGATCGAAAAGTTACAGAAGGTTCCAGAGGGAACTTCGCAGAAGGAAAATTTTCAAAATTGGAACTTTGTTGGGATATCAGAACTACGTCACATGACTCTTCTCCATGGCGAAGCAATATAGTCACTGGGAAAAATATAACCGTTAGACCGATTCCCTGAATAGGTAGAAAGGAATTTATGATCAAAAAGTTTGCCAACAGACTGTTGGGACCGCACCATAACGGACATAACTGAGTTAATGGAGGCTTCTTGCTCGTTGAAGAGATCCATTGCCTCGTTATCTATATATTTTATTGAGCCATGCATCGAGAACACTTTTGCTAACCGTGAATCTGAGCCCGTAGATTAGTTGATTTCACACAATGATAATCACACTATCACCATCCATCCCATTGCATTGACTAGTTACTCTTCAAACCCAAGATATTCAACCACGAGCGTGCATGTCGGACGAGCTTTGCGTTGTAGAGAAAATTGTCGAAGAAGTTCTCATTGACCTAATGACTGAAAGAGTAATGTCTGAGAGAGTAATATCTGCAAGTATTCAAGCATCATCGACAAGAGGAGTGCAAGCCTCTCTGTCGACTGCTCGTGGAGCCAGACCATCCCAACCATCGACGAAAAAGAGAACCAAACAAATAGATGACCTAGCAAATGCGAAGCTAATCCTGACCATATTTCTCGACTACATCTCACCTCTAGCCGACATGGTGAGTCTTGATAGTGTGCCAAGAGATTTCAAGTACACTATGGTTACTGCGTACCTCCCGAAGGGGATACGCACAGTTCAAGCACAGCAGGACATGATCGCAGCGTTGAAGTTCAGTGACTTCAACCTCGGATATTTCAAGAACTATAGTATGCTCACCCCGTATAAATACCTGACCAGGATGAAGGTGAAGAACTCAAAGATAATCCCCCAGCCGTGGATGATGAACGTCGCGTAGTCCACCTTGTTAAATGTAATGAAAATCCCACACTTCGAAAGGCACTAGGAAGTCAACGCCTGTGTCAAGCTACTCCTTTCATGTTACCATGGCATCTACTTATGGATAGATCGTCGTATCATAGTTGATCCGATGTTGATCCATAGGATTAGCAGATTAAGTATGCAAGGACCCGACCCGCATGAGTTCTATCCAGGAAAATCCATAGATCGTGCACTAACACAGAAGATCAAGGATACATATGGTGATGTTGAGAAGGGGACGTGAGGCTACAAGGTAGCCTCCATCCAGAATGTCGTAGTGCACCTAGCCTGCCAGTTAATAGCCAGAAAGTTAGTAAGGAATAACCGACCCACACAGGTCACAGGCTTTGTCGTCGACCTTGCAGGAAAGTGCATGGAAGGTATACAAATGAACTGGGCAAAGTACCTAGTTAATTAGCTAGAACTAGACTGCAGTGAAGCACAGGATCAGGGCTACAAGTTTCACTTTAGCTGGCTCTTGATCCTCATCGCCTTTGTTTTCTGGTAGATGTCGGAAGGTGCAACCTTTCCGGATATTGAACCGTTTGAGCCGCTTGCTGGGAATTTCACCACACTTTGGTACTCGAGTGATATGAACAAACAATGGAAGTCGAATGCTATTTTTCACACATATTACCTTCAGCTGAAGAGAGCCATCAAACATGAACCTTGCATGAATTCCAACAACCTACAGAGGTTCCAACCCTTGATGAAGTTCCGCGCAGATCAACACTTCATCTACATTACATCGTAAGAAGATGAACATAATGAATAGCTTCAGTCGTACTACAAGCTCATAAAAGAGGACCTTGAGGAGATCTTTAAGGACTGGTTGATAGACCTCCTTATTCCTGCAGACCCTACAGAGATGTCTGGCCCTGACAACCAAGAGACCATGCGCAAAGAGCATGATACACCCGAACACAGCAGAAGGAAGAAGATCGAAGAGGTCCAAGATTTAGGCAGGGCCTAAGGCAATACTGCTTCAGTATCACCTGACTGAGGGGGTGATGACAAAGTAGAAGAGATAAATGGAAAAAAAAGCTGAAAAAAAGTAAGGCAAAGTAACACCACCCAAAGACGAGCTTGATCCCCTAAATAAGAGGAAGGTTTCTCCCAAGAAACCCTCTTTGTGGAAGAAATGAAGAGCCACCGTGTCACATACCCACTACAACAAAAAAAATAATTTTTGCTCTTCCTCAAGGGATAGAATCCCCAAATTCCTACGGGGGCCTAGCGCAAGCTAGCTCTTCCCTTATCCACCTCCATGTGATCGTTGGTTATGACCACAGGCCAAGCCAAGAGGTGCCTTTCACATTTTGTGACTCAGCGATGCAAGAGAGTCAGGTCTTTTGACTCTTCAAACTCTGAAATCCAAAATCTTACCTTCAATGAGATCAACGGCTGCGAATCTCCCCCTGATCCAATGGTCCTGACCGTATCGGGATTTCGGTAACCGAGAGTTCGAAATGCAGCGACCCAAACCATTGGTCACTCCATTCCCCAAACTCTGATATGGGATTTCGTGTATGAGATCAACGACCCTTGTTGATCTGGACCTGACGGTCACTATCCCTCCTGAGCTTAAGGGTGTTGAAAGACACTCAGTCTTAATCGCGCGTCAGGGTTTCGTATATCGAGATTTTATGAATTGCGAAGATGAGGGGTCTTTCCCTCTGGTTTCTCGGATGCCGAAACGCTAAAACTTATTCACACTAATTTGGCTCATCCATAGAGCACATTGGGGTTTCATATATCGGGATTTCACGACTTACGAAGATCAGGGGTCTTGCCCTCTGGTTTCCCAGGTGCTGAAACGTCGAAACTTATTCACTCTAAACCAACTCATCCATAGAGCGCATCGGGGTTTTGTATACCGGGATTTCACGACTTGTGAAGACGAGGAGTCTTGTCCTCTGGTTTCTCGTATGTCGAAACGTCGACCGACAACCACATGTCCTGTGTCGATGGATGGTTCCAAATACTTCAAAACTTTCAGGACTTCGTCGAGTCCACTCTCCTGCCTATGCAAGGGTTAAGATTGACGACCAATAGAGCTCCGACAGATCCTTGGATCTATGGTCCTGGATCCCAATGCTACTTGTGAAGGATGAAGGGGTCGAGGTATTAACACCTTCGTTCCTTCCTCCAATCTAACGGTCGAGACAGACCTCAGATCCTCCGAAAGGATCTCATCCGTTCATCTAGCAAATGAAAGGGTACTCTCTTTCGGTATTTGAAACTCGCTATCCTTCCTGAGCTTCGTCAACTATGGAGGACTTGAGAGCTTTGCGCTCTTTCTCCTGGACTTGACTCTTAGAAGAGTCTTCAACACAACTATTGCGCTCTTTCATCAAGGGGTTCTGGGGTTCTATTTGATCACAGAGAGCCTATGCATATCTGCACTACCTCTCATGAGCTTAACAAACTCTGTCCTCTAAGGGACTCATAACGACTAGGTGAGTAAACCATCGTACATGCAACTACGCCTAAGGTCAATGAGCTCACAGTTCGTGGCTCTAGCTTAAGACACTACAAAACTCAAGAGTTTATGAGAACAAGTTATGTCTGAACCATATAATTCCTTACTTTCCTAATTATACAATCACGCAGAAATAGAAGGGATACAGTATATCCATTAAGCATTCATTTACATTCCTGAAGGCATACGCAGTGTAACCAATTCATACACAGTTACGGATAAATTACACAGGGTAGGAAAGCACTTATCTATTACAGGTTGTCACCAACCAACTGACTGTGGGTGTTCATCCTTCCACCCGACCATAAGAATAGAGGCATTCATTCTTAGCACTCTGGACACCCCCGTGCCAAGCCATGATATCACCATGGAATTCTCACACTTCTCGAGGGTTCTTCCTCCGTTTCCGCTTCTGTTTGGGTCCTGTTCTCTGTAAATCAGAGATTTCTCTCTTGGTTATGGCCTCGATGAGGTTTCTTAGATGCTCCTCAGCATCAAGCTCATGGCTTTCAGTTCGTGACTCGCTGGAGAGCTCCGCGCATCTCCCTTGCGAGCTTACGCTCTTTTGTCTGGTGTCTCCTCTCCTGTGTGTATCCCTCTTACCTTGGAAGGTTTGTTGACCTATCCTGTTTCTTCTGTCAGAAGGAAGATCAGGTATATAGGTCCATGCAGTACTTTGGGCTGACAACCGATGTTTCCATTCATGGGGGTAGTTGATAATTCAACCACCGGTCCTTTCTTCATTAATTGATTTCTCTCCTTGGGATCCGAAGGAGGTTGTCATCCTCATCAAGGGAAATTTGGTGTTATTTGTCATAATAAACCCTCTCTTATAGTTTTCACATTATTCCTCTAGTGATATCATGGCCAGTACTTTCAAGGCTTCACCCCCCCACAGTCAGTTATTGGCAACTCAAACAATAATACATTTACATTGTCCTAATGCATTAGCATGGTAATTCCTATTTTATGATTAATTACAAATTGGGGGAAATAGGGTGTTACACACTGTGACCAAGATGCAGACTGTACTCACTACCGATGATTTTGACTTCATCATAACAACCCTAAACGACGCTTCGCTGGAAATCATGGAGAACCAAGAATCTAAGCAAGAGGAAATGTACGATAGAATTGAGGTCGAACTCCGAGGGGTACAACATACCCTTTAGTCTAGTCACGTTGTATCCACTGTGCCCCTGCCATTGGGAGAACCAGAGTTGGGAGATGAGCCAGCCCAACTCCCCCGACTAGCAGATGCAACCGAAGCTCACCTTCGACGAGCACAATAAGAAACAAAACAAGCCACCCGGACTTGAAGCAAGTGCAAGGAGTACTTGTAGAACAACACTGACTTGCAGAACAGGAGAAGGTTTCTCTCCAAGCAAAGTTTGAAGAAGAGAAAGCACATATGCAACAAGAAAAAGAACAGTTGCTTGCAGAGAAACTCAAATTGAAAGAAGCAGTCAACAGAGCACTCCGCTCTGTGACAGGATTAGAGCCACAAGAAAAAGATCGAGTCACACATCAAGTAGAGCATCTCGTAGAAGTTATCCAATAGCTACAACAAAGAGTAACAGACTTAGAGCTCTGCAAAGTGCCCAACACCCTGCAGGATGTGAGGGATCAAAGAGAAGCAACTGCTTGAATACAATTGAGCGAATCAAATCCCTCTCCATGGAATGTAATCAAATCAGTGATCACAATGCCTAGACCTATGAGAAACTCACTGATAATCCAGAACTGAAGGCACTAGAGTCGCAGCTCCAAGAGACGAAGTATCAAGTAGAAATGATACAGGCACAGTTGAAGCCCCTGTCAGTCGTGGAAATAATGAAGTGATCCTAGGATTAGTGCATTGCCCAGTAGAAGGTCAGCACTATCCAGAGAAAAATCATGGAAGTGACTCAGAGGCTCCAACCTGTACAGGATGAGGCTTACCAACTATTCACAGAGATCGAAGGTCAAGGAGCGGTACTGGAGGAAGTCGTCACTGCAACTGAACAACGCCTAGAGGGACCTATCAATGAAGCAATCATACAAGAGTTCATTGAACAGGAGGCTGTGGCACAACAACAAGTCGAAGCATCTTGAGCCAAGCTTGAGGCTTTTGAAGCAGAAATAGTCATATCAGAGTGACTCGGGACGAGTCGTAGGTGAGTGTTGGGGGCCTGTTGGCCCTTGACCAAGTTTTGAGGATTCTTGGTCATGTTTGACCTATTTTTTGGACTTCGACAAGCTGTCGAAGGTGGAGCACAAGACAAAGCAGAGATCGCGGGATCTCGGCCCCTTTTTAGGGATTTTCGGGTTTTGGGATTATGTAACGAGTATGGGAATGTCGGCCCATGGGTTTACCCATGCTTAGGCCTATTTTTTATGTATAAATATATGCTAAGGTGATGTAGTGAGTAGGAATGGCTAAGTTCTGGAGTTAGATCTATGTGATCAAGAGTTGTAAGTGCTTTGTGCATGATATGTGAGACTTGCAGAGCTAAGTGCAAGTCATTGTAAGAAACTGTGGAAGGTTGTGTGCTTAGATCTACTTGGGGAAGGAGGATCTAGCAGGATGTGCATATCCCCTGTCCTCTACGGAGTAGGGTTTTTGAGGCTCTGAGCATGTAACTGATTGAGGGATATAATAAAGAATACGAAGAGTTGGTGGACGTATCCCCAGGGTGGGGGTGAACCACGTACATGTTGTGTTTTTCTACTTTGTGCGATGTGTTGATGTGTTTATATGTTAATGTGCTTAGTGCATCGACATAGACGAATGATATATAGATTTGCATATGATTTGTGCTTAATAATGTGAATGAATGCTAGATCTAACCTGTGTGAATATGATTAGTGCTTGAATCTGCTAGATCTGATCTGTTTCTTTATGCTAAGTGATGTTAGATGTTGGATCTGGTTGAATATTGTGATACTATGTAATTAGGGTTTAGCCGCGCTTTAACTAAGACTGGATATTGATGAATGTTAACTGTTGAGTGCTCTGTTAAGTGTTAAAATCACAAATCTGTGTCCCAGCTCAGGTTGCAGATATCTGAGTCCTGAAACCACCCCTACCTCTACCTCAGGTGATACTTCATCTGCTTAGCAGGTGTTGCCGAAAGGGCCAATAGTTAGGGTTTTGTTGGTGCATTGTTGTAGCATTGAACCCCGGGTCTGCCCCTGTGCTAACAATTCATTTTCATGTATGCTAGTGTTTAGAACAACATTATTTCAGCTCTAAAATACCTCTAGGTGTGTTATATAGCTTATGGTATGCATGTGATAACATCTTGTGACAAAACTACATGCTAGAGCACATTAATGGCCTTTGTAACTGTAGCATAACAACAAAGAAGTTACTGAATAGTTTGTAGTTATAAAACAACAAAAAACCCTTGTTTGACAATTGAAACTTAGAGCCAACTTGAGGTCAAAGAAAAACCTAGTTGGAATCCTGTTACGACCTGGAAAATATTCATGGTATCAGAGCTTGGTGGCTGATTTTTACTGAATTTTGGACAACATTTTGTTGGACTGTTTTAGACACCTTTTGGGTAGATTTTGTGGACAACCATTGACTAAGTTTAGTGGAAACTTGTTCGTATAAATTTGTGGAGGGTTGTAGATTAGTTTGTGGATATTTTCGTCAGTCTCTTTTCACACCTACGTGGTAGGAGTGAGGCTGATTTTTCATGACCTCTTTTCACACCTATATTGCTAGGAGTGAGGTCGATGTTCATTTGCCTCTTTTCACACCTGTGTTGACAGGAGTGAGGCAACATTACTTTACATTTGCAGCATCAGTTTGAGTGCAAAGGGAAGTGATGTCAGCATCTCATATGCATGTGGAGGATAGGCTAGCTGGAGCTAGCAACTAGTCACCTTGGAAGGCCAGGATTGTCTTTGTCTTAGATGACCTCGAACTATGGGATATAGTTGAGGCGGTTGTTCCTATTCTTCCTGCTACTGCTCCTGTCTTGTTAGAATAGTTCAGGAAGAGGAACAACAAGGAAAAGAGGATGATGTGTGATGCATTGAGGGATCACATCATTCCCTACTTGACTGGGAAAGCCTATGCATTTGAGATGTGGGCATCTCTTTGCAATCTTTACCAGAGCTCTAACCAAAACTAGAAGATGGTTCTGTATGATCTACTCAGGAGCATTCGTATGCTCCAGGATGAGTCAGATAATTCTTTCCTTGGCCGATACACCTAGATTAGAGACAAACTTCAAGAAGTTGGAGAGGTGGTGGACCCAGATTCTATGGTGAGGACAGCCTTAAACAACTTCACCAAACCATGGGGTCCATTTTTTCGTGGCATTGTTTCCAAGGAGATCATGCCCACTTAGGAGAGATTGTGGGATGATTTTTCTTAGGAGGAGACTAGACTTATATCAAGTCTTTTGGACAACAACAAACATTGCAGGTTGATGAAGACCTTTCTCTTTAGACAAAGGGCAAGAAGAAGACCGACCAGGGAGGTCAGCAGGGTCCCAAGTTTGGGGCCCCACCACAGGGAGGAGAGAGTAGCAGTGGGAAAAAGAGATATATGAGCTTAGTGAGATGTTTTTCTTGTAGGGAGATGGGTCACTATGCAGGATAGTGTCCCAAGAAGAAGAAGAAGTTGCAGGATGTTTCACCGGCGACAACATAAGAGCTTGAGTTCAATGAACAGTTTGCGAGAGAGTGTGCATTCACGACTACTTTGTATGTTGTTACACCATTTGACATTAGGTAGGGAGACAAAGTTGAGAATGACCTACTGACTCATAGTAGTGATTCAGAGGGAGCTCAGACTCAGTTTTCATGGACACCATCAGTAGGGGTGACTGGTCCACCTAGGACAACTTCAGTTTCAGAGTTGTCTAGAAAAAGGGTTGGTGCAAGGGCCTTAGAGCATCAAATATTGATGAGGAGGAGTAGAAGGGAACCATGGAGGCTTGAGCCTCACTTGGCTATGGAGACAAGAAGATCATATTTTGGTTCCACTTCAGGTGGAAGCTACTTGGAAAGATGCCAAGTTGAGGATATTGGTGAGATGCCGAGATCCAGGTACTCTTGGTGAGATACCAAGAGGGGGAGACTCTTGGTGAGATGCCAAGAGAGTGACTCTTGGTGAGATGCCAAGAGTAGTGACCGTTGGCGAGATGCCAAGAGGTAGAAATCCTTCGTGGGAGACCAAGGTGGAGATCTTTGGTTTGATACCAAGTTCTAAGTGATCTTGGATAGGTGGAGTGACACTTCCATCTATGGATCACACAGATTGAGAAGATCTATGTCAGACTACTTTCATTGATCATGGCACAACCATACTCACTAATTATTTTCCAGTAGGAAACCATGTCTACTACATGGATGAGATTGGGGGTGAATGGCACTTTCCTCAGTAAGAGGGAGTGTTGAGATTTGGGTACCTTGGAAAGTGGTCCCCTTGTGTTTGTGAGCTTATAAACACATGTGGGAAGTACTGTGTACCATGTACCATGTACTTTATGTGTAATTTCACTTTGAATTGGGATATTTAAGTCAAAAGTGAAATTTGGTCATTTTAGCCTAAAATGACAATTAATTCACTTTGTTGGTGAATTAAGGGACATAAAGTGAAAATATGGAAACTTAAGTAAAGTGATTTTTTAGTTGATATTCATTTGAGATGATCTCAACCATTGACTTGGGATGAGATGAGATGATCTCATCGACTCACTTTCTAGGTTTCCTTATGCATCCTTAAGGAGGGCGCAAGGGCAAAGGAGATGCTCATTCCATTCACTTGTTTTTTCACTTGAGAAGATTGAGGAGTAGCATGAGCTTGAGAATGGAGGCATTGGAAGAGGGAATCTAGGGCGCTTCCTTGCATGGAGGATATTTGGGAGCTTGGGTCCCTATTATTTGATAGTGACCATACTTGCTTGAAGGAGGGTGTACCATAGGAGGAGGGCACACACCTAGCAAGGAACATATATAGTTGGAGAGGTAGCAAACCAGAGCACATTATGGTGCAAGGTTTTCTTCTTTAGAGCATCAAGGGTTAAGGGTGCTTCACTTCAATGGATTTGGCAACAAAAAGAGAGGGCACACTAACCTTGGGCGCATATCTCATTGGATCCTTTGGCACATCTCGAGAGGAGATTGCTTTGTATATAGGTTCCATCATATTGTATTTGTTGTTTTATCTCATGCTTTAGACACCACTTATATATACTTTCATTCCAAACTGGTTTTCCCCGGGGGTTTTTTTTTATCTAGGGTCATGTTGACAAAAAATACATGTGTTCATTTTCATGTATGCTAGTGTTTAGAACATCATTATTTCAGCTCTAAAATATCTCTAGGTGTGTTATATAGCTTATGGTATGCATGTGATAACATCTTGTGACAAAACTACATGCTAGAGCACCTTAATGGCCTATGTAACCGTAACAGAACAACAAATAAGTTACTGGACAATTTGTTTTTATAAAACAAATGCAAACCCTTGTTTGACAATTGAAACCTAGAGCCAACTTGAGGTCAAAGACATACCTAGTTGGCAGCCTGTTAGAACCTGAAAAATATTCACAGTCATGAAAGAAAATCAAAGTCATCCGACCAAATAATGGAGGAGAGTATGTCAACCACGAGATACAAAATCTTTGTTATGAGGCAGGGATTCAGTTGCAACACATGGTTCCTTATACTCCGCAACAAAACGAAGTTGATGAGCGGAAAAATAGATCTCTAAAAGAGATGGCATCTTGCATGCTACATGCAAAGTCACTTCCACAGAGATTATGGGCTAAAGAACTTAATTGTGCAACCTACATCCAAAACAAATATCCCCATAGATCTTTCAAGGATAAGACCCCCTATGAGGCTTGGAGCGACCTCAAACCAGAAGTGACCCACTTCCGTATTTTCGGTTCACGTGCATGGGTCAAGATTCCCTCTGAGAAGAGGAAGGAACTTGATCCACAGAGCACATAGTGTATCTTTGTTGGATACCTTGACGATGTGAAGGGATACAGGCTCATTGATATTTCTTCAGACCGACTCATCATTGAGCGTAGTGTCCAATTCGAGGAAAGTGTCTTGCATGTACCTCAACAACTACATGCAAACACTTTTGTTCTTCCACCTGTCAGAGATGATGAGCATGCACATGCCGACTCTTCTTCATATGAGAGTTCTGATTCAGAGGATTCAGATGATATAGATACATAGTCAGTATAGTCAGATGCAGAGTTAGTGCATGCAGATGCAGAGTTAGTGCATGCAGATGCAGAGTCAATGCATGCGGATGAAGATGCAGAGCCAGAGAAGAGGCCCAAGTGGGCCAATAATACTCTTCAGGATGTAAGAGATCTTGTTGGGGATCCAGTTGATACTAGGAGGACTCAATATGATTTCAAGTAACCTCCTCTTTCACTCACTCCCACTAAACCAATGCCACCCATGCATATTTTATTGGTTCAGTCTTCAGATCCATGGTCCTATGGCAAGGTTGCTGGAAATCCTTTTTGGGAATACACCATGCAGGAGGAGTACAACTCCCTCCTCGAGAACTAGAATTGGGATCTAGTTCCCCTTCCTTCAGGAAGGAAACTTGTCAGGTGTAGATGGGTCTATAGGAGCAAGAGAACAAAAAATGGACATGTTAGCAGATGAAAAGACAGGCTAGTTTCCAAAGGATTTTAGTAGGTGCATGAAATTGACTATAATGAGACCTTCGCTCCAACAACGAAGATAGATTCCATACATTTGACACTTTCCATTGCAACAACCAAGGGATGGGAAGTCCATCAAATGGACGTGAAGAATGAATTTCTTCACGATGATCTCTCTGAGGAGATCTATATGGAGCAACCCCAGGGATTTATGCAAGATTCATCTTTGGTTTGTCGACTGAAAACATCTCTTTATGGCCTCAAGCAGTCCCTGAGGGCATGGTATACCAAGATGGACTCCTACCTGCTATCACAGAACTTTTCACGTTGTAAGTCAGACCCAAATGTTTACATGCCCGAGACGACTGATTCACTTATACTCTTAGTTTTGTATGCTGATGATTTGTTGATCACTGATTTCTCGACTTCAACAATTGCTATAGTCAAGAGGATTCTACATGACAGGTTATTGATGACAGACATGGGTCCTCTACATTTCTTCCTTGGACTCGAGATCAGTCAAGATGCATCATGCATCAAACTATCACAAGCCAAGTATGCATGAGATCTCCTTGAGAGATTTTGTTGGATTACTGAGAGGGGGGTGAATCAATAATAGCGTAATTATAATTTTTTTTCTTCAAATGTTATATCAATGTAGAATTATTATCCAATAATGAGCAGTAATAAATAAAAAATCACACATATACACAGTACACCAGTGTTTTACGTGGAAACCCAAATAGGGAGAAAACCACGGAATGATTTTTCTTATATGTATTGAAGAATTACATTCATTGGAAGCACCAACTTTCTTTGTTTTCTAGCTGCAACTGTAAGGAGGCTCCAACCCCTTAGTTTCTCAGCCTACAACCTGAGGGAATCTCAAACTCCCCAATTCTCTGGCTACAACCAGAAGGAGGCCACAACCCCCAATGTTCTCCAGCTACAACCGGAAGGTGGCTAAAACCACCTGTCCTTGCCCCGTCCTGCCACCCTGAAGTAGAGGTAGAATGATGGAACCACTGTCACACTATCACTGTGAGATATACCATTGTAAACCTGTACTAATAAATATGAACCATGCATCAACCTGTACCTCAACCTGTAATCAACCTGTACCATAAACAAGTGCATCAACTATGCACCAACCTGTACCATAAACAAGTGCATCAACCATGCACCAACCTGTAATCAACCTGTACCATAAACAAGTGCATCCAATCATGTACAAAGTATGTACCAATCATGTGTCAACTACTCATCAAATATTATTCATCAATATGTACCAACATCATCAACTATACACCTCATGTATGTGCGCCAACTCATCAACTACTTGTCTCAACCATGT
>ML796059.1:183714-204461 GCA_009831015.1 Picea engelmannii
TGACCTAGAATATGGAGAGTATAAATAAGAGGCAAGGATCTCTCATTTCAGATCACACTTGAGCATATTGAAGATATATAGGTGACTGAGGTAACCAAAGGATATCTAAGCCGAATTTCAGAGGGAAGGTGAAGAAAAGAGGGGCGGAATTCAAGGGAGGATACATTCTTTTCATGATGCTTTCTAAGGTATGTTATTTACAGGTCATCTCACCATTTTTGCAATAAATTTTTTTCAATAATGATTCAGACCGTGATATTGATATGAAATTGAGGAAACATATCCAAGTATTTGTGATAAAAAATTCAGCTTGTGGGTCGTTGTATTTTTGGAAATACACTCCGTGGAAAATAGGGTTTGTGTCTAGTCCTGAAACTAGTCTAAAATAGGTGTTTCAGGTAAAAATGTCATAAATTATTCATAACAAATCCAAATTTAGTGAGACAAATTGTGTTGGTTAGAGTACAATATATAGTATTATGTGTAATAGTTTCAGATATATTCAACAAATATTCTGTGTGGGGCACGCTCTACAAGGTATCTCTCTAGAATAAGACAAAATTCAGCAAGGTATGCCATTTTTGCTATAACTCCTTTTCTGAGAGGTTCCAAGTAGTGACACCTGGAGGAATTGCATAAAACACAATGAAGATTTTTTTATTATCAGTTTTAGATCTTTTTTCATTACATGTGCAAATTTATGATTATTTCAAGTAAGGGTTGTTGACTAATCCAAAACTAGTCATGGTCGAGACAAGCAGTTGATGAGTTGGCACATACATGAGGTGTATAGTTGATGATGTTGGTACATATTGATGAGTCATTGTTGATGAGTAGTTGACACATGATTGGTATATACTTGGTACATGGTTGGATGCACTTGTTTATGGTACAGGTTGATTACATGTTGTTTGGCACAGGTTGGTGCATGGCTGATGCACTTGTTTATGGTACAGATTGATATCTGTTGAGGATTGTTGCCTCATCTCAGTTGGTGCTGAGAATGTAAGTTGAGTCTTGAATATAGATCTAGTGCTCTTGTAGATTTGTACTCTATTCAGTTGTTTCTAAAAAACCCCCGGATTGAAGTCCATAATAAAAAAAAAAATTGTACATACATCTTGTGTTCCTTGTGGAGATGATTTGTTGATGATATATTTCTGATATATGTTGCTGATATGTATTCACGTATAACTGATTATTAATGAAAACAATGAGTAATGAGTAAATTTTGAATGCTAACTAATGAGTTTTGTGTAAGAGAGAAGTTTTGGGAAAAAGATCCCCACACTCATTCACCCCCCCCTTTAAGTGTGGTAGGTGTGTCCAACACATATCTCCTTGGATCCTTTGGCATAGCTCAAGAGGAGATTTCTTTGTATACATGTTCCATCATATTGTATTTTTTGTTGTATCTCATGCTTTAAACACCACTTATATATACTTCCATTCCAAACTGGTTTTCCCCGGGGGGGTTTTATCCAGGGTCATGTTGACCAAAAATACCCGTGTTCATGTTGGCCCTTGACCAAGTTTTGAGGATTCTTGGTCATGTTTGACCTATTTTTGGGACTTCGACAGACTGTCAAAGGCAGAGTTCAAGACGAATCAGAGATCACGAGATCTCGGCCCCTTTTTAGGGATTTTTGGGTTTTGGGCTTATGTAACGAGTATGCGAATGTTGACTCGTGGTTAGGCCTATTATGTATGTATAAATAGATGCTAAGGTGATGAAGTGAGTAGTAATGGCTAAGTGCTAGATTTGGATCTATGTGATCAAGAGTTGTAAGTGCTTTGTGCATGCTATGTGAGACTTGCAAAGCTAAGTGAAAGTCATTGTAATAAACTGTAGAAGGCTATGTGCTTAGATCTACTCTTGAAAGGAGGATCTAGCAGGCTGCGTAGATCCCCTGTCCTCTGCGGAGTAGGGTTTTTGAGGCTCTGTGCATGTAACTAATTGAGGAAGCTAATAAAGAAGATGAAGAGTTGGTGGACGTAGCCCCAGGGTGGGGTTGAACGACGTACATGATGTGTTGCTCTGCTTTGTGTGATGTGATGATGTGTTTATATGTTAATGTGCTTAGTGCTTCGACATAGATGAATGGTAGATAGATATGAAGATGCTTTGTGCTTAATAATGTGAATGAATGCTAGATCTAACCTGTGTGAATATGCTTAGTTCTTGAATCTGCTAGATCTAATCTGTTTCGTTATGCTAAGTGTTGTTAGATGTTGGATCTGGTTGAATACTATGATACTTTGTAATTAGGGTTTAACCGCGTTGTAACTAAGACTAGATATTAATGAATGTTAACTATTGAGTGCTTTGTTAAGTGTTAGATTCACAGATCTGTGTCCCAGCTAAGGTTGCATACATCTGAGTCCTACAACCACCCCTGCCTCTATCTCGGGCGAGACTTCATCTACTTCGCAGGTGTTTCCAAAAGCGTCGATAGTTAGGGTTTTGTTGGTGTGTTGTTGTAGCATTGAACCCTGGGTCTGCCCTTATGCCAACAAATGGTTCTGTTTTCGGGACCTGAAACTATGATTGCTGGGAACTGAGGAAAAAGAAGCTTTGTGCGAATATCTGAACTAAAAAATAGAAAATATCCATGCGTAGATCTGTTGCCCTAGCGCACGGTATTCTACTTGATATGTGAAGCTCTGTTCCAAGAAGAAGGGTCAGATCTGAAGAAAAGAAGTAAGATCTGCAAGCTTTGTGCTCTAATAAAGGTAAGAATAGTGAAAAGTTTTAGATCCGAAAGTTTTGTGCTCTACTGAAGATAAGATAAGTGGAAATTTTTGTTTCTAAAGTATGAATCTAGGTATGTTTGATCAGATTTGTCCTAGCTTGAAAACTAGGGCATTGATAGATGAAAGAAGATTTGATATGAGTAGATCTGATAAGAATAGTGAGAGATATGTTATACCTATGCATAGAGAGAATGTTTGGACTAACAAATGAATGCAGGACCCTAGAAAGAATTTTTTGTAGGTTAGCTACCATGATTATAGTGCGCAGTACAGGAAAGGATGGGGATCATTTAAGAGAAAGAGAGGATTAACCCTTTGTTACAGTTGCAGAAAACTGGGACATCTTGCTAAGGAATGCCCTGGAAAAAGACCAAATTGTCTTTGTTGTAAATCTACAGATCATGAAGTTTTAGATTTCCCTAGAATGATTGCTAAGCTTGAAAAAATGAATATGAGACAAGAAGACCATGAGGAAGGTCAAGCAACTGAGATTATGGCAGAACCCCAGAAAGAATCAGAGAAAGTATTGCTACAAATTAAAGAAACCCTGAATGACCACCGACATACCAGCTTATCAGAGATCTTCAAAGGAAAAGAGTGCATTGAAACAAGAATAGGATACTTTGACATTGACTGTTTTCTGGATGAGGAAACACGGGTGAATATCATGGCAGAAAGAACTTGGGAAATTCTAGGAAATCCTGCTATGATTCCTTCATTGGGAGGAATAGGGTTATTTAGAGGAAATATGATAAACTTATGTGGAAATCTCACCTAGATATCTATGAATGCCAATGGAACTTCAACAGAGGAAGAATTTGAAGTTGTTAAATTTATTGAGAACAACGCTCCATTTGCTATGTTACTATGAAAACCTTGGATTGAAAGAGATCAGGCTAGACGGAAAGAAGAAGAAATCTTAGAGTAGAAGAAGCAAGAGTTAAAATATTTCATGACTAGGAGGATCACACACTTGATTGAAGAACAGGAGAACCGAGTGAAGCTATTTAAAACCAGAGACTTGGATATCAAAGTAGGAATAACACTAGAAGACTTGGAGAAGACTGAATTACCTATTCCAGATACATATGAAGTATTACCCCTGATTTCTAGGAAAGAATTTCAATAGCACGAAGTTACTCTGCCAAAAGAAGATAAGAATCATAATGGAAAAAGGAATACCGAGACGAAGTTCATGGAAAAGAAAGCTAGAAAACTAAGTAAGAAGAGAGCTAAGATCGAAAAGTTACAGAAGGTTCCAGAGGGAACTTCGCAGAAGGAAAATTTGCAAAATTGGAACTTTGTCGGGATATCAGAACTGCGTCACATGACACTTCTCCATGGCGAAGCAATATAGTCACTGGGAAAAATATAACCGTTAGACTGACGCCTTGAACAGGTAGAAAGGAATTTATGATCAAAAAGTTTGCCAACAGACTGTTGGGACCGTGCCATAATGGACATAACTGAGTTAATGGAGGATTCTTGCTCGTTGGAGAGATCCATTGCCTCGTTATCTATATATTTCATTGAGCCACGCATCGAGAACACTTTTGCTAACCGTGAATTTGAGCCTGTAGATTAGTTGATTTCACACAATGATAATCGCGTTATCACCATCCATCCCATTGCATTGACTAGTTACTCTTCAAACCCAAGATATTCAACCATGAGTGTGCATGTCGGACGAGCTTTGCGCTGTAGAGAAAGTTGTCGAAGAAGTTCTCATTGACCTAATGACTGAAAGAGTAATGTCTGAGAGAGTAATGTCTGAGAGAGTAATATCTGCAAGTATTCAAGCATCATCGACAAGAGGAGTGCAAGCCTCTCTGTCGACTGCTCGTGGAGCCAGACCATCCCGACCATCAACGGAAAAGAGAACCAAACAAATAGATGACCTAGCAAATGCAAAGCTGATCCCGACCATATTTCTCGACTACATCTCGCCTCTAGCCGACATGGTGAGTCTTGATAGTGTGCCATGAGATTTCAAGTACACTATAGTTACTGCGTACCTCCCGAAGGGGATACACGCAGTTCGAGCACAACAGGACAAGATCACAGCGTTGAAGTTCAGTGACTTCAACCTCGGATATTGCAAGAACTATAGTATGCTCACCCCGTATAAATACCTGACCAGGATGAAGGTGAAGAACTCAAAGATAATCCCCGAGCCGTGGATGATGAACCTCGCGTAGTCCACCTTGTTAAATGTAATGAAAATCCCACACTTCAAAAGTCACTAGGAAGTCAACGCCTGTGTCAAGCTACTCCTTTCATGTTACCATGGAATCTACTTATGGATAGATCGTCGTATCATAGTCGATCTGATGTTGATCCATAGGATTAGTAGATTAAGTATGCAAGGAACCGACCCGCAAGAGTTCTATCCAGGAAAATCCACAGATCGTGCACTAACACAGAAGATCAAGGATACATATGGCGATGTTGAGAAGGGGACGTGAGGCTACAAGGTAGCCTCCATCCAGAATGTCGTAGTGCACCTAGCCTGCTAGTTAATAGCCAGAAAGTTAGTAAGGAATAACCAACCCACGTAGGTCACAGGCTTTGTCGTTGACCTTGCAGGAAAGTGCATGGAAGGTATACAGATGAACTGGGCAAAGTACCTAGTTAATTAGCTGGAACTAGACTGCAGTGAAGCACAGGATCAGGGCTACAAGTTTCACTTTAGCTGGCTCCTGATCCTCATCGCCTTTGTTTCCTGGTAGATGTCGGAAGGTGCAACCTTTTCGGATATTGAACCGTTCGAGCCGCTTGCTGGGAATTTCACCACACTTTGGTACTCGAGTGATATGAACAAACAATGGAAGTCGAATGCTATTTTTCACACATATTACCTTCAGCTGAAGAGAGCCATCAAACATGAACCTTGCATGAATTCCAACAACCTACAGAGGTTCCAACCCCTGATGAAGTTCCGCGCAGATCAACACTTCATCTACATTACATCGCAAGCAGATGAACATAAGGAGTAGCTTCAGTCGTACTACAAGCTCATAGAAGAGGACCTTGAGGAGATCTTTAAGGACTGGTTGATAGACCTCCTTATTCCCGCAGACCCTGCAGAGATGTCTGACCCTGACAGCCAAGAGACCATGCGCAAAGAACATGATACACCCGAACACAGCAGAAGGAAGAAGATCGAAGAAGTCCAAGATTTAGGCAGGGCCTAAGGCAATACTGCTTCAGTATCACCTGACCGAGGGGGTGATGACGAAGTAGAAGAGATAAATGGAAAAAAAATATGAACAAAAGCAAGGCAAAGTAACACCACCCAAAGACGAGGTTGATTCCCTAAATAAGAGGAAGGTTTCTCCCAATAAACCCTCTTCGTGGAAGAAATCAAGAGCCACCGTGTCACATACCCACTACGACAAAAAATAAAATTTTTGCTCTTCCTTAAGGGATAGAATCCCCAAATTCCTACGGGGGCCTAGCACAGGCTAGCTCTTCCCTTATCCACCTCCATGTGATCGTTGGTTATGACCACAGGCTAAGCCAAGAGGCGCCTTTCACATTTCGCGACTCAGCGATGCAAGAGAGTCAAGTCTTTTGCCTCTTCAAACTCTGAAACCCAAAATCTTACCTTCGATGAGATCGACGGCTGCGAATCTCCCCCTGATCCAACGGTCCTGCCCGTATCGGGATTTCGGTAACTAGGAGTTCGAAATGCAACGACCCAAACCATTGGTCACTCCATTCCCCAAACTCTGATATGGGATTTCGTGTATGAGATCAACGACCCTTGTTGATCTGGACCTGACGATCACTATCCCTCCTGAGCTTAAGGGTGTTGAAAGACACTCAGTCTTAATAGCGCGTCAGGGTTTCGTATACCGGGATTTTATGAATTGCAAAGACGAGGGTCTTGCCCTCTGGTTTCTCGGATGTCGAAACGCTAAAACTTATTCACACTAATTTGGCTCATCCACAGAGCGCATCGGGGTTTCATATATCGGGATTTCACGACTTGCGAAGATCAGGGGTCTTGCCCTCTGGTTTCCCAGGTGCTGAAACGCTAAAACTTATTCACGCTAAACCAACTCATCCACAGAGCGCATCGGGGTTTTGTATACCAGGATTTCGCGACTTGTGAAGACGAGGAGTCTTGTCCTCTAGTTTCTCGGATGTCGAAACGTCGACCGACAACCACATGTCCTGTGTCGATGGATGGTTCCAAATACTTCGAAACTTTCAGGACTTCGTCGAGTCCACTCTCTTGCCTATGCAAGGGTTAAGATTGACGGCCAATAGAGCTCCGACAGATCCTTGGATCTATGGTCCTAGATCCCAACGCTACTTGTGAAGGATTAAGGGGTCGAGGTATTAACACCTTCGTTCCTTCCTCCAATCTAACGGTCGAGACAGACCTCAGATCCTCCGAAAGGATCTCATCCGTTCATCTAGCAAATGAAAGGGTACTCTCTTTTGGTATTTGAAACTCTCTATCCTTCCTGAGCTTTGTTAGCTATGGAGGACTTGAGAGCTTTGTGCTCTTTCTCCTGGACTTGACTCTTAGAAGAGTCTTCAGCACAACTATTTCACTCCTTCATCAAGGGGTTCTGGGGTTCTATTTGATCACAGAGAGCCTGTGCATATCTGCACTACCTCTCATGAGCTTAACAAACTTCATCCTCCAAGCGACTCAGAATGACTAGGTGAGTAAATCATCGTACATGCAACTACGCCTAAGGTCAACGAGCTCACAGTTCATGGCTCTAGCTTAAGACACTACAAAACTCAAGAGTTTATGAGAACAAGTCATGTCTGAACCATATATTTCCTTACTTTCCTAATTATACAATCACGTAGAAATAGAAGGGATACAATATATCCATTAAGCATTCATTCACAGTCCTGAAGGCATACACACTGTAACCAATTCATACACAGTTATGGCTAAATTACAGAGGGTAGGAAATCACTTATCTATTACAAGTTTCCACCAACCAACTAACTGTGGGTGTTCATCCTTCCACCCAACCATAGGCACATAGGCATTCATTCTTATCACTCTGTCCACCCCCGTGCCAAGCCATGATATCACCAGGGAATTCTCACACTTCTTGAGGGTTCTTCCTCTATTTTTGCTTCTGTTTGGGTCTTGTTCTCTGTAACTCAGATCTTTCTCTCTTGGTTATGGCCTCGACGAGGTTTCTCAGATGCTCCTCGGCATCAAGCTCGCGGCCTTCAGTTTGTGACTCGCTGGAGAGCTTCCCGCATCTCCCTTGCGAGCTTACGCTCTTTTGTCTGGTGTCTCCTCTCCCGTGTGTATCCCTCTTACCTTGGAAGGTTTGTCGACCTATCCTGTTCCTTCTGTCAGAAAGAAGCCTAGGTCTACAGGTCCCTGCGGTACTTCAGGCTGACAACCGATGTTTCCATTCATGGGGGTGGTTGATAATTCAACCACCGGTCCTTTCTTCATTAAATGATTTCTCTCCTTGAGATCCAAAGGAGGTTGTCATCCTCATCAAGGGAAATTTGGGGTTATTTGTCATAATGAACCCTCTCTTATAGTTTTCACATTCTTCCTCTAGTGATATCATGGCCAGTACTTTCAAGGCTTCACCCCCCCACAGTTAGTTATTGGCAACTCAAACAATAATACATTTACATTGTCCTCATGCATTAGCATGGTAATTCCTATTTTATGATTAATTACAAATTGGGGGAAACATGGTGTTACAATTCCCTCCCCCTTAAAGGAACACTGTCCTCGGTGTTCTTTCTCAAAAACACCTATCATGCCTTTCTCATTCAGCCACTTCAGAAGTCTTAACCTTCGTCCTCGGTCAGGTTCTCTTTCAGGATCTTAGTCTTCGTCATTTGCCTTCAATAATTCTTGGACAACAAGCACATTAATCACAATTTTGTGCGAAAACATCTTACTGTTGTTCAAAATTCAAAAGGAAATTTTTATAATATTAGCACAATACTTATCTGTGCAGTTTGTGGATCTATATCCACATGGTAGTTTTTTTATCCATGCTCATCGCTTTCCTTGATGTACCCATTGGGTGCATGATTCCAATTCAATAGTTCACAAGAGCTATCATGATTTCATCTTCCTTTCCAAGTTTTTTCCGCACGGGAAACTACCCACTGTGTGCATGATCCCAATAGTTTACAAGAATTATTAAGGTCTCCTCTTCCTTGCGGTCACTCACCCTCCAGGCCCAGGCTCAGGCATCCCCTTCACTGCTATAGAGTCCTTCGGGTGATCCATCTTGCCCTGCCAAGGTTTTCTTGCACAAGAAAATTTTAGAGACTCTATCGAGTCTTACAGTCGAGGCATCCCTCAGACTTGCTCTGCCGAGGTGTACCTTCGGCTTGTGTTACCTCAACACGATAATTTTCAGGCGATCATGGCTTATCACGGGGTTTTCATGGCTCAATAGTAGCCATGTTCATCATATTCAACTTTGACATCCCTCATCTGTCCTTTCTGGACATGTCTTTCCTTCTCACCTATATCACAGGTATACAAAATTCATGAGACATCATTATAAATTCTAACTTTCATAATTTTATTGCAAATCTGTCACCCACAGATTTTCCAATCTCTTGGTTAATTTTCAGATATGTTCCGTACGGAACCAGATTCACAATTATGGGACTTTCCTTCCCATAACATTTTAGCTCAATAGGAAATCGGTCTTCTTTATGGGCTTACAACATTGCCATATCCAAGACTCTTTCATCCTGCAATCATTTCTCAGCTAATCAAATTGTTAGTTCTCATGCACATACATTTTTATCGCACCTTTTCAACTTCATCACAACAATTTCAGAATTGCGCATACTAACAATCAAATTCACTATCTCAAAAGGAAATACCATTCCTTGCATTTTAGCTCAGCGGGAAATCGGTCTTCCTTATGGGCTTACAACATTGCCATATCCAAGACTCTTTCTTCCTGCAATCATTCCTCAGCTAATCAAATTGTTAGTTCTCATGCACATACATTTTTATCGCACCTTTTCAACTTCATCACAACAATTTCAGAATTGTGCATACTAACAATCAAATTCACTTCTCAAAAGGAAATACCATTCCTTGCAGTTTAGCTCACCAGGAAATCAGTCTTTCCTATGGGCTTACCTCACTGCCATATCCATGACCCTTTGCTTCCTGCAATTCATTCTTTCCACAACCAAACAAATTGTTAGTCTCATCTCAACATACCAAACTTTTCAAAACGTAATTCAACATTTCAAAGGGTTTTAACAAATGTGTCAATATCCATGGCCACCTTCATACCCAAATGCACTCTTGCATTGATTTCAAGTTTGTCACACTTTATGACCGGTTCTTGGCCATGGGGTGTTGGAATTTAAACAACCTTCTCCTCATATGGTTTATTCATTTTCTTTCATTCTTATAGTAGGACCATACTTCCTGCTATAGGCCGATCACGACCCCAAATCGGTATACCAGGACTCAAAGTTTCACATGAATTCTTTTAAGCACTCCTTGATTGGTCAATGCATTCATGACATATCGGTTCATGAATTCTCCTAATGGTTACAAACAATGTTTACTACCAGAGGCTCATACCTCCATTATTTAGGTTCTCCCTCCCGAATCATACCTTACTTGGGTATCCAAGGCATACAATTGCCTTTCAAAGTTCATGCATAACACTAAGACAATAAAATATTTCAGAAGGGGTTCTTACCAAATCCCTTCATACCTTGTGCCACATAGGCACGGATATATTTATACCAGTTCTTGGCTGCTAGCACTCTCTTTCTGATCTCTACCTCATCAATAGTGCTTTAGCGGGATTTTCACAGTCCTGTCAACAATCGTTCGACCGCAGCCTCTCCATGGTCACCCTCTGCTTGAGGTTGTTCATTATTGGCAACTGTCTTTCTCAACAGTTCCAATCTTATTTATTTCTACACATGACATACACCATAGGCACATTAGTCGTCATGTAAATAAAAATGAAAGTACCATAGCATTTGAATTAATAAAATATTTTCAGACATGTCCCAACATATCCGTATGTACTTCATCACACTATCCTTAATGTTTTCATGAGTGCAACACAACAGTTCTCAATCGTTTTCACATTATTACAACCATCATCACTATGGTGTCAAAACATTTTCGTTCATCAATGTACTAGCTTTCTCATCCCATAGAAACATAATGTACAACAAGGAAAGAATAGAGGGCTCTCCCCTTCTTCAAATTCTTTCTACATCACCTAGGGATTTTCATCCCAGTTGAGTTATCTATAAGGTCTCACTGCCTTTTCTCTACTTTTACAATTCTACTCCCTGTCGGGATCTTCCTGCTCTTTTCCTTGAGCTACCTTGGTTAGGCCTCACCCTAACCCTTTTTGGGATACTGCAACATGCTTTAATAGAAACTCTTTGCTCATAATGAATCATGAACATGTGCATCCTACACACTTCCATTCGATTATCAGAATGGTCAATATTTAGTTGTTAGTCTTCTATTAATTACCTGATTCTTTCAAAATGTAATCCAAGATTCTTATATATGGATAGGCCTTGCAGCCCATTGTCCAACCTTCAACAATTATTAGGGTTGTGACTCTGTTCTTCTGACAAATTCCTTACAAAGTTCCTCCATTGGGAAATCCTTCGACATGCAACTCCCTTGTTGCATATCCATCACTATCTGTGATGGCCTCAAGCTCGAATTAGCTTCAGCTTGTTAATAAGCATTCTTTAAGGGACATAGACATACCTTTCTGGTATGTATTCCAGATTATGCATCAACACATGTTATAGGTTTTTGCTAACTTACATCCACAATGTACTTAGCTATATTCATAATCATAAGCCTGTGTGCAGTTGCCATAGGTATATTTTACAGCCCACATGCATCTTTACTATTAATATCAATCAATTCAGATTCATTCAAAATCCTTCTCACGTGATGCTCAAAGGCGTAATCATTTGTCTCTTATTATGACAAGAGAGAATCTTTGCTCATTTACCCTTTCATCTAATTATATTGGTACTTCATGAGGAAATGGAATACATTCCACTCAAGCTATTATTTGGAGTAGAACTTTCATGACTCCCTAGAATGGAGTCAACTATGCCTCTATAGTATTCATTTAATCTAGACAAGAGAAATACTTGCATCATGTTTCACTCATCAGGGCAATCATATTGGACCTCTAGTATACTTATACTCTTACATCATACATGTGCATTACTTGCACGTTTAATATCATTCATACCTTAACGGTATTAATATCAGGGTTCCTATTATGAAGCTTCACAATGCATTAAACTCATGCACTCAAGTACAATTGAACACATCTAAGTATTCATCATACTAGTTCACTCCTTCTCCTCACGTGACCACCGACGGTGACCGCGATCCGAACTAAAAGGTGCTTCACATTTCATGATTTCAGGATTCCTGTTGCAAGGAACTCTGGTTCCTCGATCCACGAAATCCAAAAACCCGAAAGACCAAGGCTAAGTTTTTCTTGGCTCTTTTATTCACATGACCCTTCACTAGGAACCTGGGGTCAACTCCTAGACATGTGTCAGGATCCCGTGTTTCGACGAATCCGTGGACAATGCTCCACCGTTTCCCAAACTTATGATCCACGAGGGTCTGACAACCTGGATCCCACGGTCTAGATCTCTCTGCCAATCAATGGTCCTGATCAAATCTCGGCTTTCCACCTTTCGGGATTCTGGCGGAGTCTTCACCTCCTAACTCCCGATTTTGAATCCCCAAAATGTGTATGCATCAGATCAATGATCCACCACCTGTCTCGGTCCAACAGCTCAGGTTGGATGTCGGGATTTCATGACATGCAAGTTCTCAAAACTCTGCCCGTTCACTTCTAAACCTTTGACTCCCTAAGATCCGATTACACCGGATCTACGGTTCAGGTCATCCGCTAACCAACGGCCCTGATTGAATCGATGATTTACCTTGCGTGGCTTTGGGAAAGTCTTCGCTTCTATTTTCCCAATAGCCGAAACCTCGAAGCTCTAGATCAACGACTCTCGTTGATTCCAATATAATGGATACTATTCCTCCTGACTTTGTGAGTGATGAGAGGTTATCATCCTTATCTTCTCTGCTGATCTACCAAATCTAACGGTTCATGGAATTTTGGTATTCCTCCCTCCAAGAATTCCACCGTCCGTTCAGATTTTCAATGACTTCCAGCCACGAACTTGGCATAAAATCTTCTGGAATCAACCTCTGTGTTCAACCTCTGGAGCTTTCAAACTTTAACACAAGCTTGTTTCTATATGCACTCCTTGTGCTCTATATGCACACTCGGCATACGAAATTTCCCCGCTATCTTTTTTTGAGATTTTAAGTTACTTACAAGACTAATCTCATAGTCATAACTCATACAGATGTTACCCTCTCTTTATGGGAACAACCAACAAGGGTCACTCTTGGGAATTAGCAATAGTCCCAAAGGACTCCTCTTAATCTTGTTTAAACAGATTATCCTTGTTGTCGATTCTAACCATTATAGGTCAGATAATTAGACCCTACATATTTTCATCAGTCCTCTCAATCATGAGGAGTTATATGCTCAGGGTTTAGTCTTTTAATAATATAGTAATTATAACTTTCTAAGGATCCTACCAATCCTTACCAGATTTCCTAAATCATGAAGGAGTTCTTCATGAGGATCTTAATTCTTACCTAACCAGCCATCTCAATTGCAAGAGACTCTACCTGCTTTAGTAGGTAGCCATTGTCACACTATAACAGAACAACTCAGTTCATGTCGCTTTTCTGGCTCGTGCAGCTTCATAGAACAATTTATTCCACCTATGTTATTCATACTCAGGTCTTATTAGTAATATTGATCAGTGCAGCCCTACTCCTATAAGAGTAGTTATCATTTTGACAAAGGAACAATATAATTCCTTTGGTGGAATTCCATAGAGATTCCCAAATTATAGTTTCATTCTGCAGTCCTTCTCCTTAAAGAGAAAATGCAGATAACAATATCTCCTTACGCGACTCGTACATGAGCCCAAGTAGGCCAAGCATTGTAACCATGCTCTGATACCAATTTGTCACATACCCACTACGGAAAAAAATAAAATTTTCGCTTCTTATGGGGGCCTAGCGTAGGCTAGCTCTTCCCTTATCCACCTCCATGTGATCGTTGGTTATGACCACAAGCCAAGACAAGAGACGCCTTTCACATTTCGCGACTCAACGATGCAAGAGAGTCAAGTCTTTCGACTCTTCAAACCCTAAAACCCAAAATCTTACCTTCGATGAGATCGACGGCTGCAAATGTCCTCCTGATCCGACGATCCTGGCCGTATCGGGATTTCGATAACTGGGAGTTCAAAATGCAGTGACCCAAACCACTGGTCACTCCATTCCCCGAAATCTGATATGGGATTTTGTGTATGAGATCAACGACCCTCGTTGATCTGGACCTGATGATCACTATCCCTCCTGAGCTTAAGGGTGTTGAAAGACACTCAGTCTTAATCACGTATCGAGGTTTCGTATACCGGGATTTCACAACTTGCAAAGATGAGGGGTCTTGCCCTTTGGTTTCCCGGATGCCGAAACACTGAAATTTATTCACACTAATCTGGCTCATCCACAGAGCGCATCGGGGTTTCGTATACCGGGATTTTGCGACTTGCGAAGACGAGGGGTCTTGCCCTCTGGTTTCCTGGGTGCCGAAACGCCAAAACTTATTCACGCTAAACCATCTCATCCATAGAGCGCATCGGGGTTTCATATACCTGGATTTCACGACTTGCAAAGACGAAGAGTCTTGTCCTCTGGTTTCCCGGATGCCGAAACGTCGACCGACAGCCACATGTCCTGTGCCGATGGACAGTTCCGAATACTTTGGGACTTTCAAGAATTCGTCGAGTCCACTCTCCTGCCTATGCAAGGGTTAAGATCGATGGTCAATAGAGCTCCGAAAGATCCTTGGATATACGGTGCTGGATCCCATCGCTACTTGCGAAGGCTGAAGGGGTCGAGGTATTAATGCCTTCGTTCCTTCCTCCAATCTAACGGTTGGGATAGACCTCAAATCTTCTAAAAGGATCTCATTCGTTCATTTATCAAATGAAATGGTACTCTCTTTCAGTATTTGAAACTCGCTATCCTTCCTGAGCTTCGTCAGCTATGGAGGACTTGAGAGCTTTGCGCTCTTTCTCCTGGACTTGACTCTTAGAAGAGTCTTCAACACAACTATTGCGCTCTTTCATCAAGGGGTTCTGGGGTTCTATTTGATCACAGAGAGCCTATGCATATCTGCACTACCTCTCATGAGATTAACAAACTCTGTCCTCCAAGGGACTCATAACGACTAGGTGAGTAAACCATCGTACATGGAACTACTCCTAAGGTCAATGAGCTCACAGTTCGTGGCTCTAGCTTAAGACACTACAAAACTCAAGAGTTTATGAGAACAAGTCATGTCTAAACCATATAATTCCTTACTTGCCTAATTATACAATCACGTAGAAATAGAAGGGATACAGTATATCCATTAAGCATTCATTTACATTCCTGAAGGCATACGCAGTGTAACCAATTCATACACAGTTACGGATAAATTACACAGGGTAGGAAATCACTTATCTATTACAGGTTGTCACCAACCAACTGATTGTGGGTGTTCATCCTTCCACCTGACCATAAGAACATAGGCATTCATTCGTAGCACTCTGGACACCCCCGTGCCAAGCCATGATATCACCATGGAATTCTCACACTTCTCGAGGGTTCTTCCTCCGTTTCCGCTTCTGTTTGGGTATTGTTCTCTGTAAATCAGAGCTTTCTCTCTTAGTTATGGCCTCGATGAGGTTTCTTAGATGCTCCTCAGCATCAAGCTCGCAGCTTTCAGTTCGTGACTCGCTGGAGAGCTCCGCGCATCTCCCTTGCGAGCTTACGCTCTTTTGTCTGGTGTCTCCTCTCCCGTGTGTATCCCTCTTACCTTGGAAGGTTTACTGACCTGTCCTGTTTCTTCTGTCAGAAGGAAGATCAGGTCTATAGGTCCATGCGGTACTTTGGGCTGACAACCGATGTTTCCATTCATGGGGGTAGTTGATAATTCAACCATCGGTCCTTTCTTCATTAATTGATTTCTCTCCTTGGGATCCGAAGGAGGTTGTCATCCTCATCAAGGGAAATTTGGGGTTATTTGTCATAATGAACCCTCTCTTATAGTTTTCACATTATTCCTCTAGTGATATCATGGCCAGTACTTTCAAGGCTTCACCCCCCCACAGTCAGTTATTGGCAACTCAAACAATAATACATTTACATTGTCCTCATGCATTAGCATGGTAATTCCTATTTTATGATTAATTACAAATTGGGGGAAACAGGGTGTTACACACTATGACCAAGATGCAGACTGTACTCACTACTGATGATTTTGACTTCATCATAGCAGCCCTAAACGACGCTTCGCTGGAAATCGTGGAGAAGCAAGAATCTAAGCAAGAGGAAATGTACAATAGAATTGAGGTCGAACTCCGAGGGGTACAACATACCCTTCAGTCCAGTCGCGTTGTATCCACTGCGCCCCTGCCATTGGGAGAACCAGAGTTGGGAGATGAGCCAACCCAACTCCGCCGACTAGCAGATGCAACCAAAGCTCACCTTCGACGAGCACAATAAGAAACAGAGCAAGCCACCCGGACTTGAAGCAAGTGCAAGGAGTACTTGTAGAACAACACTAACTTGCAGAATAGGAGAAGGTTTCTCTCCAAGCAAAGTTTTAAGAAGAGAAAGCACATATGCAACAAGAAAAAGAACAGTTGCTTGCAGAGCAACTCGAAGTGAAAGAAGCAGTCAACAGAGCACTCCACTCTGTGAGAGGATCTCGGCCCCTTTTTAGGGATTTTTGGGTTTTGGGATTATGTAACGGGTATGGGAATGTCGGCCCATGGGTTTACCCATGCTTAGGCCTATTTTTTATGTATAAATATATGCTAAGGCGATGTAGTGAGTAGGAATGGCTAAGTTCTAGAGTTAGATCTATGTGATCAAGAGTTGTAAGTGCTTTGTGCATGATATGTGAGACTTGAAGAGCTAAGTGCAAGTCATTGTAAGAAACTGTGGAAGGTTGTGTGCTTAGATCTACTTGGGGAAGGAGGATCTAGCAGGATGCACATATCCCCTGTCCTCTACAGAGTAGGGTTTTTGAGGCTCTAAGCATGTAAATGATTGAGGGATATAATAAAGAATACGAAGAGTTGGTGGACGTATCCCCAGGGTGGGGGTGAACCACATACATGTTGTGTTTTTTTGCTTTGTGCGATGTGTTGATGTGTTTATATGTTAATGTGCTTAGTGCTTCGACATAGATGAATGGTATATAGATTTGCATATGATTTGTGCTTAATAATGTGAATGAATGCTAGATCTAACCTGTGTGAATATGCTTAGTGCTTGAATCTGCTAGATCTGATCTGTTTCTTTATGCTAAGTGATGTTAGATGTTGGATCTGGTTGAATATTGTGATACTATGTAATTAGGGTTTAGCCGTGCTGTAACTAAGACTGGATATTGATGAATGTTAACTGTTGAGTGCTCTGTTAAGTGTTAAAATCACAAATTTGTGTCCCAGCTTAGGTTGCAGACATCTGAGTCCTGCAACCACCCCTACCTCTACCTCAGGTGATACTTCATCTGCTTAGCAGGTGTTGCCGAAAGGGCCGATAGTTAGGGTTTTGTTGGTGCGTTGTTGTAGCGTTGAACCCCGAGTCTGCCCCTGTGCCAACAATTCATTTTCATGTATGCTAGTGTTTAGAACAACATTATTTCAGCTCTAAAATACCTCTAGGTGTGTTATATAGCTTATGGTATGCATGTGATAACATCTTGTGACAAAACTACATGCTAGAGCACCTTAATGGCCTTTGTAACTGTAGCATAACAACAAAGAAGTTACTGAATAGTTTGTTGTTATAAAACAACAAAAAACCCTTGTTTGACAGTTGAAACTTAGAGCCAACTTGAGGTCAAAGACAGACCTAGTTGGAATCCTGTTACGACCTGGAAAATATTCATGGTATCAGAGCTTGGTGGCTGATTTTTGCTGAATTTTGGACAACATTTTGTTGGACTGTTTTAGACACCTTTTGGGTAGATTTTGTGGACAACCATTGACTAAGTTTAGTGGAAACTTGTTCGTATAAATTTGTGGAGGGTTGTAGAGTAGTTTGTGGACCTTTTCGTCAGTCTCTTTTCACACCTACATGGTAGGAGTGAGGCTGATTTTTCATGACCTCTTTTCACACCTATATTGCTAGGAGTGAGGTCGATGTTCATTTGCCTCTTTTCACACCTGTGTTGACAGGAGTGAGGCAACATTACTTTACATTTGCAGCATCAGTTTGAGTGCAAAGGGAAGTGATGTCAGCATCTCATATGCATGTGGAGGATAGGCTAGCTGGAGCTAGCAACTAGTCACCTTGGAAGGCCAGGATTGTCTTTGTCTTAGATGACCTCGAACTATGGGATATAGTTGAGGCGGTTGTTCCTATTCTTCCTGCTACTGCTCCTGTCTTGTTAGAATAGTTCAGGAAGAGGAACAACAAGGAAAAGAGGATGATGTGTGATGCATTGAGGGATCACATCATTCCCTACTTGACTGGGAAAGCCTATGCATTTGAGATGTGGGCATCTCTTTGCAATCTTTACCAGAGCTCTAACCAAAACTAGAAGATGGTTCTGTATGATCTACTCAGGAGCATTCGTATGCTCCAGGATGAGTCAGATAATTCTTTCCTTGGCCGATACACCTAGATTAGAGACAAACTTCAAGAAGTTGGAGAGGTGGTGGACCCAGATTCTATGGTGAGGACAGCCTTAAACAACTTCACCAAACCATGGGGTCCATTTTTTCGTGGCATTGTTTCCAAGGAGATCATGCCCACTTAGGAGAGATTGTGGGATGATTTTTCTTAGGAGGAGACTAGACTTATATCAAGTCTTTTGGACAACAACAAACATTGCAGGTTGATGAAGACCTTTCTCTTTAGACAAAGGGCAAGAAGAAGACCGACCAGGGAGGTCAGCAGGGTCCCAAGTTTGGGGCCCCACCACAGGGAGGAGAGAGTAGCAGTGGGAAAAAGAGATATATGAGCTTAGTGAGATGTTTTTCTTGTAGGGAGATGGGTCACTATGCAGGATAGTGTCCCAAGAAGAAGAAGAAGTTGCAGGATGTTTCACCGGCGACAACATAAGAGCTTGAGTTCAATGAACAGTTTGCGAGAGAGTGTGCATTCACGACTACTTTGTATGTTGTTACACCATTTGACATTAGGTAGGGAGACAAAGTTGAGAATGACCTACTGACTCATAGTAGTGATTCAGAGGGAGCTCAGACTCAGTTTTCATGGACACCATCAGTAGGGGTGACTGGTCCACCTAGGACAACTTCAGTTTCAGAGTTGTCTAGAAAAAGGGTTGGTGCAAGGGCCTTAGAGCATCAAATATTGATGAGGAGGAGTAGAAGGGAACCATGGAGGCTTGAGCCTCACTTGGCTATGGAGACAAGAAGATCATATTTTGGTTCCACTTCAGGTGGAAGCTACTTGGAAAGATGCCAAGTTGAGGATATTGGTGAGATGCCGAGATCCAGGTACTCTTGGTGAGATACCAAGAGGGGGAGACTCTTGGTGAGATGCCAAGAGAGTGACTCTTGGTGAGATGCCAAGAGTAGTGACCGTTGGCGAGATGCCAAGAGGTAGAAATCCTTCGTGGGAGACCAAGGTGGAGATCTTTGGTTTGATACCAAGTTCTAAGTGATCTTGGATAGGTGGAGTGACACTTCCATCTATGGATCACACAGATTGAGAAGATCTATGTCAGACTACTTTCATTGATCATGGCACAACCATACTCACTAATTATTTTCCAGTAGGAAACCATGTCTACTACATGGATGAGATTGGGGGTGAATGGCACTTTCCTCAGTAAGAGGGAGTGTTGAGATTTGGGTACCTTGGAAAGTGGTCCCCTTGTGTTTGTGAGCTTATAAACACATGTGGGAAGTACTGTGTACCATGTACCATGTACTTTATGTGTAATTTCACTTTGAATTGGGATATTTAAGTCAAAAGTGAAATTTGGTCATTTTAGCCTAAAATGACAATTAATTCACTTTGTTGGTGAATTAAGGGACATAAAGTGAAAATATGGAAACTTAAGTAAAGTGATTTTTTAGTTGATATTCATTTGAGATGATCTCAACCATTGACTTGGGATGAGATGAGATGATCTCATCGACTCACTTTCTAGGTTTCCTTATGCATCCTTAAGGAGGGCGCAAGGGCAAAGGAGATGCTCATTCCATTCACTTGTTTTTTCACTTGAGAAGATTGAGGAGTAGCATGAGCTTGAGAATGGAGGCATTGGAAGAGGGAATCTAGGGCGCTTCCTTGCATGGAGGATATTTGGGAGCTTGGGTCCCTATTATTTGATAGTGACCATACTTGCTTGAAGGAGGGTGTACCATAGGAGGAGGGCACACACCTAGCAAGGAACATATATAGTTGGAGAGGTAGCAAACCAGAGCACATTATGGTGCAAGGTTTTCTTCTTTAGAGCATCAAGGGTTAAGGGTGCTTCACTTCAATGGATTTGGCAACAAAAAGAGAGGGCACACTAACCTTGGGCGCATATCTCATTGGATCCTTTGGCACATCTCGAGAGGAGATTGCTTTGTATATAGGTTCCATCATATTGTATTTGTTGTTTTATCTCATGCTTTAGACACCACTTATATATACTTTCATTCCAAACTGGTTTTCCCCGGGGGTTTTTTTTTATCTAGGGTCATGTTGACAAAAAATACATGTGTTCATTTTCATGTATGCTAGTGTTTAGAACATCATTATTTCAGCTCTAAAATATCTCTAGGTGTGTTATATAGCTTATGGTATGCATGTGATAACATCTTGTGACAAAACTACATGCTAGAGCACCTTAATGGCC
>ML796060.1:29393-41584 GCA_009831015.1 Picea engelmannii
TTCTAGAAGCAGAAACTTCTATTAGGTATTCTTACATTTGACTTATTCCTCCTTATTGCTAGGCCTTATTAATATTGACCTTTATTACATGGAAATATATTATTCTACCCACTTGAGGGGTTAGGTAGGTTAGGTCCCTAACATTTTTTGTGTAAAAAGTTGCTGAAGTTTGTTGCTCCTGTTGAGGGTCGTATTGTATGGATCCATACATGTCATAAAACAAAGAAGAGGGCACAAAATTTGAGGTAGACTAAGTGTTTGACAAACGTCCTATGGAGTTAGTGTGCTTTTGTTATTGATTTTCTACATGGTATTAGAGCCGGTGCTCTGAGTTACAATGAGCAGTGCTATTTTGGCAAGGATTTGAAGGGGGAAACTTGTTTGTTTGTTTTCTATTAGATAGTTGATAGGTAGATGGCTACTTGCATTAGGTACGAGGACCAGTAGGAAGGGATTTCCAACTATTTTCAATGGAAAGTCAGGATGTCAACTATTCTCAGGGAAAACAAAGAATGGATGTTTGTCATCTTTGTAGTAGTTTTCCCACAACAAACCCTATTTCTTTGGATGTTCATGAGGTAAAGGAAGCCAAAGTTCATAGGCTTATTTTCGATGGAGTGAAGGACCACCTTATCCCACACTTAATTGAGAAGAAGACAACTTATGAGATGTAGGAGACACTGAAAAACTTATATGAGGCAAAGAATGAGAACCGAAACATGGCCTTAAAGGATAAGTTGCATGATATTAAGATGGCTAAGGGTGAGAGTGTGGCATCTTATATTACACGGGTAGAACAGGTGAAAGATGAGTTAGCTGCAGTTGGGGAGGTCATTTTAGATTCAGAGTTGGTGAGGATAGCCTTGAAAGTCTTCACCAAGGAATGGGAAGTCTTCGTGAAGTGTGTGGTGGGTCAAGAACATCTTTCAGATTGGAGCAGATTATGGGACGATTTCACTCAGGAGGATATCCCAGAAGGATCTCAGAGCAGTGGGCAGAAGGGATATGGAGCTGATGAAGAGAATGTTTCTCTTGCGATGAAGAGCAAGAGTAGGAAGCAGGGGAGTTCCAGGAAAGACTTGAGAAAATTCAGATGCTTTGTTTGAAACCAGTATGGCCACCTTGCAGCTCAGTGTCTGGAGAGGAAGAAGAAGAAGAAGGAGAAGTAAGGGCCAATTGCAGTGACAACAACAACAATAGAGGAATTTGCAGACAAGTTTGATAGGCAATTCTCATTATTCACTCTCATGTCAAGTGTCGAGAGTACTGGATTTATGAGTGACAGTAGATGGATCATTAACAATGGAGCCTCATGTCATATGACATGAATATGGTGTATATTCCTCAGTATCATAGAGACAAGTCCACACCGGTTAGTTGAAAGTGAAAGGGGAATGGCATGAGAAGTACAAGGAGTTGGAAGGGTCAGATTCTAACTCGATTTTGGAGAACTCCTAGAGGTTGATGGAGTTCTGTTTGTACTAGGGATAAGAGTTAACCTTCTCTTGGTGTCAGCATTGGGAGATGTTGGATATGTGACATTGTTCAAGGGTGGACATGTATTTATCTACATAGAGGGAGCAGATTTCGTCGAGCCTCAGTTGATTGGTGATTAGGTTGATAGGTTGTACGTTGTCTGAGGACAACCTACAATTGGAGTTGACTCGGATGAGGAGCAATAGGCTCCTGAGACTGCAGTGGGCCCAAGGATTTAGTCTCGATATCCAAGGGAAGAGAGAGAGTCTCTTCTGAGCACCAACAAGAGGCTCAACTGGTGTGAGTGGACATAAGCTCAAGGTGGATGGGTTCTCCTAGGAGCTCATGGTTTAGAGTGGTTGCCAGGAGGAGGTCTCTCTCTAGGTTCGAGTTCTGTGCAGGTGTTGAGGTTGGCTCAAGGTTCAGAGGGAGCTCCTACTGCGAATAGTGTGATGGATATGAGGACATGACTAGGTGATGGTGATGGCATTGAGTACATCCATTGCTAAGAGGGAGTGTTAGATTTTATATCTCGGGAGGTACTCCACATGTTTTGTCTTGTATGCATAAGTGACCTTGAATTTGCACTACTAGGCACTTGACTTTGTAATAGGTGTTTTATAAAGTTGTAATAAAGTGACTCTTTTATTAAAGTGACTTTATGTTAGAAGTGCACTTATTTCATAAAGTGGAATTTTACTTTCGTAAATGTAAGTGATTTATTTTGGAGGGAATGAATCATGTCCTTTGATATTGTAAAGGAAAGATTAGATCTTTTCCATTGGATTTAGGGATGGGAAAGGTGAAAATTCACTTTCATATTATAAGAGTAAGCCTAGGGTAGTGTGAAAGACAAGTCATGAGAGATTTGGAAAGAGCTTGGAAGAATTTGTTTGCATCAGATTTGGCACTGTTTCCAAGAGAGATCGGGCAAAAATCCTAAGGAGAATTTTAGGTGTGAAAAGTTGTTGAAGTTTGTTGCTGTTGTTGATGGTCGTACTGTACAGATCAATACATGACGCACATCAAGGAGGAGGGCATGTAATTCGAGGTAGACTAAGTGTTTGACAAAATTCCTATGGAGTTAGTGTGCTTTTGTTACTGATTTTTTACACTCCCATGATTCCAAAAATCTTTCTCTAAATTGTTCCCATTTTTGAATGATGCAACCATCAATATTTATAAACCATATCCTAGCATCTTATTCCAATGAGAGTACTAAAGGATTCATCACTACATCCTCATGATCATCCTCTATTGCATGTTCTACCATAGCATATTGAAACTTAAAAATATGTTCTTTAGTAGTTACCACATTATTTCCTGAGAACTTGGGTAAACACTTATTGTACTTTTCAGGCATGTCATTATGTTCCCCTTGGATATATGATATATCCAAAATATTGTGTAGGTCACTCCTCCGTGAGGCCATGACTGCAATAGGATCTTGTTCTCCTGGATTAATGAACAATCCTCTTATGTCTCGGATGATTGCAGGGTTTTATTTTATAGAGGATTTGGAAACTTTGTTTAATCTTATTTCATAAACGTTTTTTGGATCAACAAACTTTGGAAAAAGTATTTCATTTGAATTTTGAGTGTAATATCTCCTAGTTAAGCTTTCTTCATGTGGTTTTTGCGGATGAGCTCTTAAAATATATCTTTGGTTTTAGGACTCATCAATGTGTTAAAGAATAATATTTTTGATTTGGTAAATGTACTTGATCCCTGGAAACGATGCCAAAATGTTGCTTTTGAAATCCTCACCAAGGTGCTCAAATTGCTAGTTCACAAGGTGAAGATCAAGTTATTTGTAAAAAAGGGAATTATAACCCACTCGATTCACCAATATGGATCCTTTGTGGAGGTTTACTTCTTTCCTTTTGTATCAATCTTGTACAGAGTGTTTTTCGTTCAGAAAGGATACTAGGCCTTTTTCCTCTACCCTATACAAGGATATCTGCTCTTCTCTAGGTTACAAGACCTGTCCTATGTGTAACCTGTTGAGGGGTACTAAATCCCTTTAACTCAACTGCAGGAACCAAACCCGCCACCAAGGCCCAATTAGACTCTGTAGCATTTGATAGTGGAATGGTTCTCCAGATCTTGCGATTTGGCCTAATAATCGATGGGCTTTATGTTTTCTAGTGAGAGTTTCTCCTTCAGTTTAGATGTTCTTTTTTTTGTATTTTATCTTATAGGTAGGATCGATAATGGATAAGAGCCGATATAAACCAAATGGATAATAAGGTGGAAAAAATTAACTATTGGAGAAGGATGAGCTTTGGTTAACCCTTTCACTCTAGCAATGACAGACAATGATTCTCTACCACAGGCCTAGTACTAATACATTAAGCTGCTAGTGTTCCAATTATTGACTGAGATACAATTTATTAGAAGAAAACATGCATGCGATAAAAGATGGCAAGAAAAATAGTTTCCTTAACTCTAATCATCATTCACATATTAACACAACGATTTACTTTTCATCATTAAAGACAAGAACTATGAAAAAACATTGAATCAGATAACTTATCAACAAACTTAGAAGCTCTTACTCGTTACAACATCCATTCATGAGATGAAATAAAAAATAATTCTTCTCCACATCTAATCATACACACTTTTGATGAAAAAACACAAACTTGTCTCTGGTTCTAAACATGACTTCTCAATTAAGGCAGCTCCAAAATAGTTCTTTACAATCCAAAAAATGAGGGTCTTTGCAACAACCATCGACCTTTGCTAACAGGTCAATCCTTCTAGTTATAACATACTATTAACAAAAATAACTATTAAAGTGTAGCTAAGTAAAACAAAACTCGCCACATGGTTTTTTCTTCTATCATTCTTCAAAGAGTCATCAGATGTCTCACTTGAGTGGATGACTCTTCTCGTACTCCGACCACTTGACGAAGAGATCCTCGCATGTGTTAGCATACATAAATCTATGTTGTTCCATTGGGGCCGAAAGGATTTCTCTTATCTCTACTGCCCGTGCCCGATACTTGACTATTCTGTCACTTAACTGCTGCAACATGGCTCGATCTTTGATCGGGTGCTCCATGAATCGCTGCACCTGTCCTGACGCCATGTCTGCCACCTTTTCTATTTCCGTAGCCCATAATGAGTCTTGTTCAGCATGTGATTTGACTATGTCGCGCAAGTCGACAAAGTCATCAGGTCTGCCGAATTCAGGGAGGTCGATGTCTCTCATTTTCTGGTTGATCTTGGTCCAACTCTTCTCGCACTCGACCGATTTCTCTTGGATTTCCCGATGAGGTTCCTGAGCCATTTTTACCCAATATTCGACCAATTTCCTTATGCGATCGATGCTACTTTCCCTTAGCACTCAGATGCCGTGCTCTTCGGTATCTCGACCTTGTTGCACCGCACTGATATAGTCGATCCTTTCCATGGCTTGGTGTGCTTTCTCGTACCACCTCTCCACATCCTTGCACGTTGCTAGTGCCATGAGGGTGTCTTCTTGAAGCTCAACTATCCTTGTAGTGAATAGGTGCCGTTCATATGTAAATTTGTTGTAGGCCTCCTGGAATTCGCTCCTCATGAACACCACGACCTGTGTGGTGTTCTGGTAATATTTTGCCAAGTGGTGCAAATTTTCCAATTCCTTCAGAGTAGCAGCCAACTCCTCTTCATCCCTTTTCGCTCTGTCTAGGGTGGCATCTGTGATTTCCATCCTTGCACCGATAAGTTCGAATGTCTTGGCATGCTCTGTGTTGATCATGTTTTCCTCCGTGGTGATGAGGATGGAGTGATCTAAAGTAATCCTCCTATTATTGGTGGTTCTCTGCACAATAGATTTCATTTTTTGGTCCTAGGTTATGGCATGTATGTCAGCGACTTCATCCACGGGTTCAGGGATTTGCTGATCTCCCCATGTGAGCATATTTCCTAGGCTCCCGATGGTGTATATTTGTTCAATACTGGGTTCTTGAACCTCCTCCATGTGTTTTGAAGGTCCGACCTCTATTTGTTTCTCATCGGAAGGTTGAGTATCGGTTAAAATTGAAGCATCGAGGGTAGGCTCGGTACTTACTTGATAATTGACTGTTGAGATGTCGTTTTCCTACTGAGGAGCTTCTTCTTTTTGTTCGCCCGACCCTGGCTCGTCCGTCGGACTGTCCTTTTGAGTTTTCGGTTCTTGGAGTAGTTCAGTGTCTAAGACACTTTCAACCTCCTGGTCATTATGTGAAGGGCTCCGAATTTGAGCGCCAGGAGCTGGGGAAGATGCCTTCTCGGGCTCCTTTTCCTCTGTGATCTGTACAGGAGTCACCAGGGATACATCCGTACTTTCTTCATCATCATAGATGTTTATCAGTTCACGGAGGCGATTTGGTGCACTTGTTCTCCCTGATGTTCCTACTCTCTTTGGATGAGCTAAAACATCCCCTGGTGATTTGGCCTGTGGTGTTGTAATTCTAGGGTTATCTGACCCAACGATTTCATCAATTTCTATTAGCTCAGGGCCGCTTGGACCTACATAGATTTCATCTAGGTTGTCGGCAGGGGCCCCTATCAATCCTATGAGGTCTGGGTCGTCTTGCAGTTGATCAATTACTCACTACACCTATTCTATCATGATAAATCCCCTTGCTCGTGCGTCTTGTGTCATAGGGAATCATATATCCTGCACTGGGGCCACTAGGGGAACCTTTGTTGCTTCTGCCGCTCTGACCTCTTCTCTGGCTTTGAGGGCCTCTTGAGCCAATTTCTCTATGGTCGTTGCATGTTCATCCAGGCTCATGGACTTGAACCTGGTCATTTTGGGGTCAACCATCCTTGCTACCACCTCGTCCCCGTCTTGGGCATTTTCCGTGAAGACTTCATCTTCAAATCTGTCGTGGCGTACGGGCAACATGACGACTCTTGTGAAGTGTGTTGCAAGACCTGGCCTTTTGGATCATGCTTGCGGAGCCGGCCTGTCTGGAACCTGAACTCGAGCTGCCTCAACCCTTCTTGTTTGGCTTGAGCTGTGTCTTTAACCAAGTAGAAACCTACATGGAAACCATAGGGAATGAACGCTTGCTTTTTGTCCTTGACTAGGGTGGCGTTGTAGCCTTGCAAGATGGTTTGATAGCATATGTATCCCACTACAAGCCGGTCAGGGACATGTGCTGGTAGGATATGTGGTGCTCCGGTGGCCCCGAACAACCAGATGTAGGTGTCGCACTCGTCCAAGTACCAATGGCCTACTTTGGAAATCATTTTCTTGGCCGCAATCGATAGTCTCGGGCATTCCTTCTTAAAGAGAATGAAATCAATTCGTGCGATGAATTCATCACAGAAGAGGGAGTAAGGCTTGTTGTACCTGTTCTCCCATAGGATGCTGAAATATACGTGGACCTGGAGCTCTGCGACATGCCAGCTTAGATTCATGTCGACGAAAATTTTTCTGGCGCACATGACATCAAGCAAATATGAAGCCATGTAGAAAACTGGTATCTCTCCCTCCTTCGGTGTCTGAGCCTGTTGTATAGAGATGCTCAGTTGTTTAGAAATTATGGCTCCCTAGTTGAAACTTCTCTCGGAGATAGCCACTATGTAAGCCAAGGGCATCCATGCCTCTGAAAATTTGGAGCAGTCCTTCTCTCCATACAATCGACAGATGAGAGCCATCAGATAGATGTATGGCTCCCTCAAATTGGTCGTTGAGTACCAGCTAGTGCTCCGGTTGGTGTATTTCTTGTCCTCCCTCCACCATGAGGCCATCACCCGGCTGGTGTCATGGCGCTCGTAGAACTTCACGACAAAATCTGTGTTTAGCCACTCCTCAGGATCTCTAAGCTTGTAGTATTTATGAACCTCTATCGGTAGAAACACTTTGACACACCCACCATTGTCATCGTTGATCAAACATTTCTGTGTGTTTGTGTGGTCGATGAGCCACTTTAAGACTTCAATACATAGAAAGACATGGGTTCTGCTCGCCACCATATGCAGGTCCGACCGTCAGATGTTCGGGAACAGTTCGTCGTCGAGCGCTCTAACATCTGGATCATTGTGTGGTATATATTCTGGGTATTCGTCCCGAATGATCTTGTTAAAGAGTTCTCCCCACTGTGGGAGCGCCATCTTGGACCCCGTGCTTGCTTTTGTATCTCCAACGGCCGGAGGATGAATAAAAACCTTCTTCGTTGTTGTTTTGATGACAAGTTCCTGTATCGACGTGTATTCTAATTATTTTACGACCCCTGGAGAGGAGCCTTCGCCTACCTCTGGTTCTTTCAGCTTCGCTGCCCTCGACGATCGTCTGGTGATTGGCTTTCTTGGCAGCATTGTTCTTGCAACTCAAAACAAAATTTTATACATTGTGTAAAGAACAAAACTAGATAAAATATATGAACTGTAACCATATAAAATTCACAAACTTGGATACATACCTGTAAGCTTGCTAAAACTGGTTGATACTCATGGGATCTCCACAACGTTTGAATTACTCGTCTTGCTTCTTCGGATGCTTTGAATTTCCTTGCGTGCAGAATGATTTCGTTTACAATGGATTAAGAGAATTTAAACCAGGGAAGAACTTACTATGTCGCGTTAGCCATTAAATTCGGGTGATGAGTGAAATTTAAACAGATCTGCCGCCAAATCGCCATAACTTAAATTCATCGTGGGTTGACGATGGAGGCGTGAGGGTGATGTGGTCTATCAGTGATTTCAAACGACTGTTTTGATTGGCGCACGAGGTAGCAACTAATGCGGGATTTGGTATTAATTAGCTCCTTAAATGCCCAAAATCCAATTGTATCTAACACTAAAACGTCCCATTGTGTCGCTCTCTCAGTGGGTGGATCGGGGATCGGGGGATGTGTTATGAACATTTTCGTTGATGTCCTTCTGCAAAAAGCTCCGACGTTGATCAATCTTACCGTACAATGTTGTCGTGGAAAAGCTGACTCAGAGGCGTGACTTGGACGTAGGGAACTAAGAATGACTCGGAGGCGTGACTCGGACCTAGGGAACCAAGAATGACTCGGGGTAAAACTAGACCGTACGGTTCTCCAATCTGGTAAAGACACGTGGCGTTGAAGACCAGTGACCTAATTCGCTTGTATCAATTGGATTCAAGACTTTCATTAAGTTAGTTTTAAAACAAACCTTAGCTTTCCGATGCCGAAAAAGTATCCAGGATCGACGATCGGTGATAAACCTATCAAGTGATTTCTTTGGATTAGCTTCCTCGAAAAAGTCTCGATGCCGAAAACGCATCGGGGATCGGCGATCAGGAATATCCTTTAGCACGGTCAGAATGTTTGTTGAGATCCCTTTAGGTTCATCCCGATTCCGATAAGCGCATCGGGTATCGACTATTGACAATATTATTTCTTTCTTTGTTAACGTCTATTCTCCTCATCTTTTATCGATGCCGAAGGGGAATCGACTATCAACGATATCCTTATGCAAGACTTTGACGCAAACAAAAAATTCCTTTTTTAGATGCTGATGGATATCAACACTCGGTGACTAAGGTTTCCCGAGTGGCTCGTTTCCTTCTTTGAATTCCTTCCGATGCCGAATCTGAGCGTGTCGGGTGAAGTGTTTTGGCTGTTGATTCTTTATTCAGGTGTTAAGGCCTTTTAAGTCATGGGGTTTCATAAGTTCAAACAAACTTGAATAGATGATGAGAGTCATTATAATAAGCAAAGACAAAACATTTCTCAACATGGAGTCAAATCGGACAGTGCAAAGATCAAGTGGTACCCAAAAAGTAAAAAAAATTGACAAAGGCTTTTTAGGGTGTGTTGAGTGCTCAACAAATGGTTATTTACTGGGCGAAAGTAGAATTTATGTTCCTACCTCGGGCTCGACTGATGCCAAAGATGGTTAAGAACCTAATTGTTTTTTTATCGAAGCCTCTTTTATCCTTGCATTTGAAATTCCCTGGTTGGTGCATTTGGGCCTGCCTGTGGGGTTTTCAACCTTTTTCCACCTTCGTTTCCTGCAACCCTAACTCACACCCCTTTTGAAAAGAGTCTAGTAAAGTATTCACTAGCACTAGGCCTTTTAGTTTCCCTTGTTCACTTGCTACGATGTTGCTCCGCTGCCAGCGAGCGTCCATAGCCCCGATGGAGTAACCTTGACGTCGCAGACCTTGCTTTGCTGCCAACAAGCGTCCATAGCCCTGACAGAGTTATCTGCATACCCTCTCCTACTATGCACTTGTTTGATATAGTCGATTTTATTTTGACATAATGCCCTGAGCGAGTGGGAGAGAAGGACGTTTGTTATTTGTAAAATGAGATGGTTAAGGTGAAATTTTGATAGCTCTGTCTCTGAGGTACATGCCATCCTTTCCATCTTATCATCTTTCCCTTAAGGTTTTACCAGACCACCCGACAGACACTTCATCACTTTTTCAAGGTTCATCTATGCAGGTTAGGTAGAGAACCCTTTAGAACAACCGTAGGTCCCTTCCGTGCTTCTTGTGTTGTGTGTGAGAGACGAGTCAGAAACAAAGTTCGTCATATTGCATGAATTAAGGCCAACCATTGTCTTTCTAAACACAATCTTTAAAAGCGCAGAAATACAATAGAAAAAGACAAAACACAAATGCATTTCGTAATCAACCTATCTAAAACAAGCATTGTGAAAACATGAACACAAAATTCTTTTTTTTTTAATGGAAATGTTGTTTTAGGGCTTGGCCATTCACCGGGAGGGCGTCAGGCTCCCCCCTTAGATTCTGCAGTCGATACGTGCCTACCCCGTTAATGTTTAAGCCATTATTATAGATGTTTTCATTTCATTAGATAACAATAGAATAATCCAAGATCACTGAGAAATACACAATCACAAGAGACACAACATTTATCCTGGGAAACCCTCTAGGGGAAGAAAACCCAACAAAACTTCCTTAATATAAATAGACAATACAATGCCTAGAGATCTCTATGCTAAAATAGAAAGTCCTCTCCAAGATATGCACCACTCTCTCTCTCCTTTGTTGGTAACAGATCAGAACTTGTCTCTCAAACTGAGCAAGTGAGTTGTGTCTAAGTGAGGCGCTAGCCTCCTTTATTTATACAAGTCTGGCACGTGTGAAGTGTCTCTTCACTGGCAGGGCCGACTTCTCCAACTGGGTGGGTAAACCCACCTTTATTATATTTCCGGGTCTCTTTATTAACTGCTTGGGCAGGCTTCTTATTCTGCCTATTATAATTGTCTTTTGACCAATCCGCAAAAGGGGATTTGGTCCTATTACAATAATCGACACGATCAATCCACAATGGGGATTGATCCTATGAATAATATATCAATAATAATGAGAATACTCTTTGCAGTTACAATATTTCAACACTCCCCCTTAACAAGAAGGGTATTCTTCAGCAACATCATGCGAGAGAGAGAGGACAACATCATCAACAACATCAAATGGAAGGACAACATCATCAATATCATCTTGGTTGGCGTATCTATAAATCATCAGAAGTTTTCTTCATCGGCAACATCATCATTCTCAAAGGAATGCCATCATCATCTGCATCAATATGTATTAGTACAAAAACTGATACATCATCATCATCATCACAGCATAAGGTTGTCTCATCATAATACAAGACTAGCTTTACGTCACAACTGTCAATTTGGAATCTCAGTACTTGTCTCATCTCAATGTCTTGCTTTATGTCACAACACTCAAGCTGGAAGCAAGATACTCGTCCTGCTTTACGTCACAACCATCAGGTTGGAAGCAGGATACTAGACTGGCTTTACGTCACAACTATCTAGCTGGAAGCTCAGTACTAGTCTCATCATATCATCTTGCTTTACGTCTGACAGCTTGGTCAGAAGTAAGGAACATCTCATCTTGCTTTACGTCTGACAACTCGGTCAGAAGCAAGGAACATCTCTTCTTGCTTTACGTCTGACAACTCAGTCAGAAGCAAGGAACATCTCATCTTGCTTTACGTCTGACAACTAGGTCAGAAGCAAGGAACATCTCAATCTTGCTTTACGTCTGACAACTAGGTCAGAAGCAAAGAACATCTCATCACAACAACTACTCCCCCTTTCGAGGAAGGTCCTTTCGGACAATGCCAAGCTTATCTCAGAAGTACTCAAACTTTACACGAGATAGAAGCTTGGTCAACACGTCAACAACCTGTTCATCCGTGCTAATGTACTGGAGCTTCAAGACTCCTCTCTGTACCATGTCGCGGATGTAATGATAGCGGATCTCTATGTGCTTTGACTTGTCGTGGAATACAAGATTCTCTGTCATCTTTATGCATCTCTGGTTGTCACATAGAATCACGGTTGCTCTCATCTCCAAGTCAAATAGGCCGGTCGACAACTTTCGAAGCCATATAGCTTCGCAGCTAGCATAACATGCAGCAATGTATTCTGCTTCCACTGTGCTGAGTGCAATACTTGATTGTTTCCTACTCTACCACGAGATCATAGCTGATCCCAAATTGAAACACCATCCTGAAGTGCTTTTCCTGTCTGAAACACTTCCTGCCCAATCCGCATCAGTATATCCACTCAATTTGAAATTATGATCTCCATCATAGTTGAGACCATAATCTATTGTACCTTTGAAGTACCTCATTGTTCGACAACACAGGTATTCCAACAGAGGACGAACACCTTCAGTAACCACTCACATAACCAGATCAAAGATCAACACACCGATGTTTTCACGTGGTAAAACCCCTACGGGGAAACATCCACGGCCCCAGCCAACG
>ML796060.1:50813-84434 GCA_009831015.1 Picea engelmannii
GGGGGGGGGGCGGTTCGGGGAAGCGGTTTTTCCCCGGCGGGCCGCTCCTAACATGGCACACTCCTGTTATTTTGGACCCTCCCCCCACCTTGCCCGCCCTCACTCTATACCACTTACCACCTACCCCCCCCTTCGAACAAGAAAACAAACCACCTCCCCATATCGCTATCCGCTCTACTGCCACGTACCTTTCCCACTCACCTGTCACCCGTCACATCCCATCCACTTGTCATCCACTCGCTACCCTCAACCTCACCCCTATACACCTTTTACCCTTTTTTACCTCTCCACCTCATCCCTGAGATACCCATTGGCCAATCAATGTGGGCGATCATAACCGTTGGCCTGGCGACTCGTCATCATTTTCCCAACGGACAATCATTCAGCCTTTTAATCCCGTTTTCGCCATTGTCGCACTGTGCACGATCCCAACACAACCGAAGCCTCTTTTCTCCATTGTCTTCAGTCAACAATCTCCATTAAACACTAACAAACACAACTAACATTTTGTTTCAACTTGCATGTATCAGCCAAGCCAATGGCTCCTAAGTCCAAATCTGTAGAAGTTGAAGAAAATTCCTTTCTCCCCCTTGTTGCGTCCCTTTTGTAACCTAAATGAGAAAAATAAGGATGCTTACAAGTCCAGTTGGGTTAGCTGGACAAGACAACAGTGAATGCAAGAGTTAGAAACATCAAGCATAAGAAATAAACAAAGATCTAAACTAATAACAATAAAATAAATTAAACTAGAGTGCATAAGGGAAATAAAACAAAAAATAAACAACATGCATGCCACCAATGGATAAGTTGTATTAGTGGGAAAACACTAAAGACACAGGGAGACTTATGGGTCCCCTCTTCCTCCAAGGGAGGGCTCTTGAACCCCCAATGATTGAGCTATTCTTACAAGTAGAAAACTAGAAGGAAATGGTGAAGAAATCCAAATCTCTTTCACTCGAGGTGATGTGAATGGCCAAATGGAATGGTGCTTGTATGCTCTAGTGAGGAAAGAGGTTCCTCTAAGAGAATATAGGCAGTATAACAATACAAATGAATTCCTTGAAAATATAGTGCACCCATGGCCTCTTTTTATAACAAAGCTTTGAGGCATTATTCAACCAGTCTTTAGTGTGAATAAGGGGCTCTTTAAGGAACCCTTAGGTCTTTGACCACCCCCCACTTGGATTCAACTCAGATTTGGGTGTCAAATCAACTTGGGAGATGAACCAAAAGTGGGTGGAAGGCCGACCAAAATCATAAATCCGTCGTTTTAAGGTGTGCATAGCTTTTTGCGTCTACAGTCGCGCATCGGGTGCATGCGCGTTTTTCCGGTGTTTTTCGACAGTCGCACGTGTGCGCGCTTCCTTTGTATCCTTAGCGCATGTTGATTTTATAACCAGTTGTATAGTTTTGTGCCCTTTAGAAATGCATTTTTGGGCCATGGATGAACTAATGGATGTTTGGAGATGTTGGATTCCTGTAACCATTTGCGGACGAAATTTCAGTGATAGCAAATGCCCCCTGAGGTGTGAGGTTAGGAGCATACGTATAGCCGAAATACATCAATGTTTCTTCTGCTGAGAGTATTTTTGTAAAAAAGAGTGTTGAGGCGAATTTCAAGAGCGACCAATTGGAGGGAGAGGGGAACCTGTAGGACCCAAACCTTTCGCAAGGTGTGGAAAAAATAAAACTGTGTACAAACAAGGAGGGCATGCCCCATGCTAGTTTCGTGTAACTCAAAATGTGTAAGACGGTAATTGAAGTTCTGTGTTGACGTAGATAACTGCAACGCCCTCTGGGGTGGTTTGATAATGGAAGAGGACAATTCTGATGGTGAACAAATTCTGAAAAGAGGTGATGACACTTGTAAGAAGGGTCGATGATACGCAAACATTGATAGCCTATCAAATTTCATAGGTCTTCGGAAAATATAAAAAACAACTGCAATAGTCGCAAAGTATGACCCACCGCAACATGATAAAGTGTTGAAGTCGAATGTCATGGGAGCCAATGATAACAAAGAGCAACGATGGGTATCTCTGTGCTGTCCGAGACTCCTCATTAGAAAGGTAATGAGAGCCAAGATATTGTTGCCCTTCTGGAAACTGTGTTGATGTCGACAGAAAGGGAGACGCAAATTCAAGAAGCAAAGGGCTTCAGGAAATACACGGGATAAAATCATGAACTAATGAGAAACATGGATGTAGTCAAGATACAGGGAGACTCAAGACTGCCCTTGGTTGGGGATATTTGTGAAGGATAAGTGGCAACAACCGTGTAACTGAATCTAGCGTAAGGGGGACGACTAGATTGGGGTTAAATTGTGCCAGAGGCGTGACAAAGTGGACAAACTCAGAGATCAGGGGTACATGGACTGTGGGATACTCGGGGTTTATGGACGATGTCAATAGGAGTAGAAGATAATGAATGCCCCAACCAAGGGCGACATGGGTTGCTTTTGCTGGGAAAAAAAAGGTCGCCAAAGGTGACGACAAAAACTATGTAAAGGTTGGAAACAAAGGTTTTGTACAATTACCAAATGAATAAAAAATAAGTTGGGACAAGTGTGAAAATACAGAAATGGGTGCCCCAGTGTACGATGGCTTGGTCGGTGAGGGCGCAAGTTGCTTGGAAAACAGGTGGAGGGTGGGGACCCCATAGGTGGGTTTCTGTATTAGGGAAAATGAATGGAGGACAATGTGCAGATGGGCAAATTGAGGGTGAATGAGATGGAGGGATAATGATACTACGGAGGTGTAGTCAAATGCAAACCGTGACGAGATTATGCGGGAGTCTGTTATGGGGAAGCTAGAAAAATGAGGAGAAAGAGCATGCGGCTGATTCTCGGGAATGAAAAGACTATGAGGACTTCCAACCCTAGGGGGAAAAAACAACATGAGTGTCAAAGTGCCAGAGGGGACTATGATGGGGGACAACTCATGTGGGAGGGGGTGCTACCAGTTGATAGTACTGAAATGCAGCGGAGGTGTAAGTACTGCAGAGTCGGATGGGGGGACCCTAGAGGCAAATATTGGAGGGTGTGATTGAGATATGTAATTGATATTCATAGGGAATGATTACATGCCAGTAACGATCATATACCTGAAAGGGTCGTGCTGGTGGGTGGTGACCAAGTACCTGCACACATAAAAACCAAATACCCGTCATGAACGATATCTAAAAGTAAACAATATATAACAATTATTTGAGAATTTTGAACATGAGCATGCATACCTGAGCATGATGTGAGAAAAATGCTCCCCAGGAGATGATGATTGATGGTGGCCCGTGGAATGTAATTGTGTAGGTGGCGGGATCCTGGTCCCATGGGTGAAGACAGATCGGAAAACGGGCGCTCGAAGCTCCCCGAAATGAGTATGGAAGTTTGGAAAAAGGGACTATATATAGTTGTAGGGCCCACATTGCCACCTCATTTGTACCTGCTGCCATAGTGGATTGACGAGAGGTTTGAGGAGAGATTTGGAGATTTCGGGAGATCAAGCCAACCTATTTAGGATCAACGAGTATTAGGTTAGTGGTCGTATCCTCTTTCATAGTAGTTAGGGTTTCTTTTTTGGGCAGGGCTTGTACGAATGGCCATACATGGGGGTTTTGTGAGGGTGGCCCCCCCAGTGCGTAGGCGATTGAATGTTTTGTGCACACAAGTGCACAATTGTAGTTGGGAGACCCGCGCATGGGGCACCCAAATGGGGAAAATAGGCACGCATGGAATGCATGCCTCTTCAAAGCACAACAACTCATTCATGTGTGGCTGTGTTTCTGACAAGTGCGCATGTGTGTGCAACTGTGTAACAAACATGTGCGATAGGATGCACGTCTATGTGTGTGATAGGGGCACATGTGTGCGCCCCTATATTTCCAATAGTCGCGCATGAGTGCACCACTGTGGATAAACATGCACACATATGTGCGCGCTTGTGGGAAAAAAAGCCGCGCCTTGGAGGCAAAGCTGAAAGGTGCAAAAACTTATCTTTTTTGGAGATTTTGGTGTTTTTATGAGTTGTGATGGCTGATCAAATCTTGTATGTGTGGATGCAAGCGACCAGTTGATTATGCCGATCCACTGGAGGGAGAGGGACTGGGCGTGCCTGAGAGAGGCAATGAGAGATGAGGAGCCGACTATATGTGGTGCTTTGGCAGCTTGTGGGTTGCTGAAGTTTTTTGAGTGCTCACTAGTGCGGGCACAGGAGTACCTGCTACAGTTCTTGATTTCGATGTGGAGTCTGGATCTGTAGTGTTTCATTGTTCGAGGGGAGAATCTGGCATTCTATGCTATAGAGGATGTATATTTTTTGACGGGACTCCCTTTTCGGGGAACCCTGTTACATACCGAGCCCGTGGTACCTGGAGATGGTCAGTTGGTTGACCTAGCCCAGACATATTGTTTGCGAGAGGAATTCATGTCAGGGTTGGTGGTGAGCATTGGGGCAATGAATTCCCTGGTGCATCGTTTCATGACAACGATGATTGTGAGAGTCTATGGGTCTCTTGCGACTTAGCGGATTAGTGGGGGTCAACTGAGGATCATGGAGACGACACTGGGGGGTGAGCAGTTTTCCTAGGGATTTATGCTACATGCCAAGATGGTAGGGAAACACAACAGGTGTCGAGCTATTAACTTAGGGGAGTTTGCCTTTGGGTCCATCTTGGTAGCATGGTTTTTGGAGAGGGTGCCCATGTTGCGCCCTAGAGTGATATTGGACACACCTGGTGTGTGAGAGCCGCGACTGAGGCGGTGGACGACGATTTTGGTTTGTCATGGTGGTGGGGAGGCTGGCCATTATTTTACGGTCGAGGCTGCACGGGTGTGGCATCAGATGCCACAAATAATACTCCGATACCATATAGTGGGGTGGACTTCCGGGTGGATCCAGATATGGTGCTACCCCACGGAAAGGTGTTCGACCATAGAGGTATGGTTTTATATTTGATTTTTGATTTGTAGATAGTATATCATGTTCTTTATGTATAGATGGATGCTAATTCTATCACTTGTTTGTTGTGTGTGTAGACGTGGGACCTCAGGGACGCGAGGTTGAGTTGGTCAGAGTGCCCACATGATAGGGCCAGTGAGACCACTGCGGGGAGAGCCACGTGCAGGGGAGAGATGACGGTGGGATGAGAAGGGTGCGAGGCCGATTGATGATGATAGAGCAGGAAGGCGACGCCGTTTTGACGATCCGGGTGCAGGTCCGTCACATGCTCCTTTGGCGGGGGCCGGGGGAGAGTTCGAGGATTTTCACCGTCGATTGGAGGCAGTACTACAGGGAGTGCCCGAGGGTATGTGGGTGCGTATCCAGGATAAGGGAGTCTTGGAGCAGTGTGTGGGTCTTTTGACAGAGTCACAGACCTTGATCCGCAGAGCAGCTGTAGCGGGTGCGACTATGACTGGGTGAATTCCCCCAGGACCTGAGGGACCCCTAGTTGGTGGGGCACCTCCTCTCGAGAGAGGACCAGGTGGTGGAGCCTTAGAGGGACTATGGGTTCCTCTGTATATGTATTTTTGTATTTATATATGCTTGCGAACCCATTTTGTATGTGGTGCTGTGACACCGATTTTGTATTTATAGGGGTGAGGTGGTTCACCTACCTACGAATATTGTACATGTACTATTTTTTTGTAAATATTGATGGCACATTGATCGATATATATATATATATATATATATATATATACATTTTGGGATCCTTGTGATGTTCACATGTGTTGATGTTTTTCGTTTATGAAGTCTAATTTATACGCCGTGAAAGATTTTTTATGGGTTATGTATGTGTAATGGTAACTTGATGGGATAAATGCCAATCTACCACTAGGTTAGCCATATTATCTACTATTTGATTAAATTGCCTTGGAATATGTGTAAATGTGATTGAATCAAAATGTCGAGATAAAAGTCTAACTTGTAGGTATTTGTGAAAGAGGCAAGGATCACGGATACGGTACACATTGTTGAGCTGGAGGACAATGAGTTGGGAATCGAGTAAGACACTAAGGTGACGAATACGACGGTGATTGGCCTTTGCAAGGAGGCCAATGACGACTGTGTATTCAACTTGGTTGTTGGTTGCGGAGCCCAGGAATATGCCGCTGGAGTGGAGCAGTTCATGTGAGGGGGTATAGAGGGCCCAAGCGGCCGAAGCGAGATTCTGTGTCCAATGGCTAGCTCTGTCGGCGTAACTGATGTGGTAGGCCGATGGAGGAGGCATCTGCCAATAAATTAAATGATAGATTATATGCAAGGCATGGAGGAAAAGAAGATTAAAAACTCTCCAAAAAGTGTACAAAAAGGAAAAATACTAGTGTAGAATGGCTACGCTCAGGCGTAAAATTTATTTAAGTACAACCCGTTGAAGGGTTCTTTGAGAGGATGACCTTCGGGGGATTCTAATATGTAGGCACCTTTTGTGAGGCAATGTTGGATGATGTAAGGTCCACGCCATAATGACTCAAATTTTCCATGGCTGAAGGTATCGTGAGCGATATCGTAAGAAAGGACGAGGTCGTCTTCGTTGAATGAGCCAAGGTTGACATGGCGATCAAAGATCGCCTTCAATCATTTTTTGGCTACCTCATTGTTCTGTAATGAAGACCGACGATCTTCTTCTAGCGACTCTAAGTTCAACAAACGCTGCTCCATTGAAGCAGTGTCAGGTAATAGCTCAATAGTGGTGCACAAGGTTGGAATTTCGCACTCGATGGGGAGAGTTGCCTCAACCCCATGGACAAGATGAAATGGTGTGAAACCAGTGGCAGGTTTAATTGTCGTGCGATAAGCCCATAGTGCGGAAAACAACATATGGTGCCAATTGGCCTTATGTTTGTTAACCGTGCGCTACAACATGGTTTTGAGGACCTTGTTGACCGCCTCTACCTGTCTGTTGGATTGAGGGTAGTATGGGGAGGAAAACTCGTGGGAGAAGCCTAACTTAGAGGAGAGTTCGACGAAAATATCATTCTTGAAGTGTTTCCCGTGATCGTAGACTAACTATAGTGGGAATCCAAAGAGGGAGATGACGTGGTTAAAGAAAAAATGCATTGTAGTGTCAGTGGTGTTGTTGAAGGTAGGCATGGCTTCGTCCCACTTGGTGAAGTAATCAACTGCAACGACGATGTATTTGTGTCCATTGCTAGATGGAGGGTTGCAAGTCATGAAGTCTATGCCCCATTTTCAAAAGGGGACGATAGTAATGACTAGGTGGAGAAGAGCGGGTGGTGCTCTTGCTTTGTTGGCATATAGCTGACATTTGTCACAGTGCTTCACAGCGTGGATGCAATCATGAAACAATGTGGGCCAAAAATAGCTGGCTCGAATGATTTTCTGGGCAGTGGACATCCCTGAGAGGTGGCCACTGCAGGCACCACTGTGGCAGTCATTCAAGACTCTATCAGCTTCATCAATAGTCAAACATCGACGAAGTATGGTGTCGACCCCTTGTCGATATAAGATATCTCCGATAAGGAGGTAGCGAGGGGCTTGGTGCCAAATACATCGACGATCGTCCCTGGAGAGGTGGTTTTCGAACTTCTGTGTTCAGAGGTAGACGAGGAGATCTCCGTACCAAGGATCATTTGAAGGGATGTAAAAGTCAGTATTGACGGGAGTACTGGTAGTATCGGAGGGAAATGCCGTAATGAGTTCGACAAGGACGAGGTCTTTTTTTCTCTTGGGTGTTGAAAATGTGAGGTCATACTCCTGAAGGATGACGATCCATCGGGCAAATTTTCCATTAATTTGCCGACGACTGAGAAAGTATTGCATGGGGTTGGAATTTGCTACGACCTTGGTAGTTCGAAGCAGGATGTAATGGCGTAGTTTCTGGACTGCGAGGACAACTACAAGGGCGAGTTTTTCTTCGTGATTGTATTTCAAGGGTGGCCCTGAAAGGTTTTTACTAATATAGTAAATGACATGCTCCCGGTCGTCATCCCCTAATTGGATGAGAACTCTTGCTACGGAGACGACTAAGGCCGATAAGTGGAGGATATAGTCACGGTCATAGTCGGGTGGACTAATCAATGGGGTATTGGAGAGGGCTGCTTTGAGATAATCAAAAGCGGTTTGGGTATGTTCATCCCATTGGAATGGGATATCATGACGTAAGAGGTGAAGGAAACCGTGTGCTCGAGTGGCGTAATCGGGGACAAAGCGGCGTAAAAAGTTAGCTTTGCCTTGTAAGCTTTGCAATTGGCGTAAATTCTGAGGGGGGGAATTTCCATGATGTCTTGGACCTTGAGGGGGTCCACTATGATGCCATGTTGGGAGACGATGAACCCAAGGAGGCATCCAACGGTGTCGCAGAATACGCACTTGAGAGGGTTCAAGCAAATATTGTACTGATGACACCTATGAAAGACAATGCGTAAGTCATCAAGACGCTGAGTGCGTTTCTTGGATCAAGCGGTGAGATCGTCCAAGTAGGCAAGGATGATTTGAGTCAGATCATGAAATATGTATGTCATGGCACGTTGAAAAATTGCACCGGTGTTCTTGAGGCCAAAAGGCATGACACGATACACAAAATTACCCCAAGGGGTAGTGAATGTGGTTTTGTATTGATCAGCTGGGTGAATATGAATTTTGTTGTATTCAGATAAAACGTCCATGAAGGACAAAGCCTCATGGCCGACACAATCATTGATAATTTGGTCGATAAAGGGTGTTGGAAAATTGTCTTTGGGACAAGCGTGATTGAGATTGCGAAAGTCCGTACAGACACAGATAGTGCCTTGTTTTTTGTTAACAGGGACGGGGTTGGAGACCCATGACGTATATGCGATGGGGTATATGAACCCTGCAGTGCGTAATTTGTCAATCTCGGCTTTGATGGCTTCCACTTTTGATGGGTGTAATGGGTGTTTATTTTTTCGTAAATGTGTGATATCAGGCCAAGTGTCTATACGATGTTCAACAATAGAGGTATCAAGGCCGCGCATTTCTGTGTATGACCATGCAAAAATGTCCCGGTATTCCTGGAAGAGAGCTTTGTAAGCTATGAGGTCTTCAGGAGAACATGCGGTGCCAATGGTGATTTCCTCTATGATTCTAGGTTTGATGGAAGTATCAATTTTGATGGTGGGGGAAATGTTGTCCATGTTGCCTTCTTCAAAAGCATCGAGGGAAGGGATAGGATTATTGAACCAATCTATATGCCCTGAGGGGAGAAAATCTTTAGTTTCGATTGCGTATATGGGGTTTTGTTTGGGAAGCATAAAGGCTTCATTTGAAAGAAAGAGTGCTCTGTGATGGAGTGGATCCCATGGAAAATCGGGTGTAGTTAATTCCTCGAGGATGTCTTCGTCGCAGTGGAACTATCGAGAATATAAGGGATCCATAGGAGTAACATTGGTGATTGTCACTGTGTGATTATCTTTTGGTGAATAGGAAGGGGGAATGATGCAAGGGGGTTGCATGTGTTCTCTTGTCATTAACCAAATATCAAGATACTATGGGTTGAAAATGGTAGTTGGCCGTAAAATTTCCGTGGGGAAATGAATGGGGGAATTGGGGGGATTTGGGATCAAATCCTCCTCGAGACTATCTATGAACCAGGGAGGAGTGGGAAGTGCCTCAGGCTCGGGGGAAAAGATATAAACCATATCCAGAGAGGGAGTAGGGGGGACTACTGGCATTACCGGAGGTGGGGTGATGGTAGGATTGGGAATAAGGGCCAATTGACAATGCTTGTATTCAATGATAATAGGACATTGATATGTGAAATGATCAAGTGATTCGCATAAAGAGCAAGGACATCTCACGTTCATTGACAGAGGTTGCGACATAGTGGATGTTAGTGACATGTGTGTGAGATGATGCAGATGGGAGGGGTTCTTGATGAAATCTCTGGCGTACGGCTACTAGCGTCTGTCGAAAGTGAGGTAGCGCAGGGCAATGGTGGGTGTAATGGTTGTATTCTGAACAAATGGCACATGTGAATTTGGTTCGCAGGCCTTTGCCTCCTATAGGGGATGTAATGGTAGTATTAGGTGAACTGGATGTAACAAAGGGCGGTGTCGTCGCTCGAGGGAGTTGAATTAAATTGCAGAGCTCGGGGAGAGATAGGAATTTGTTGGTGGGGTGCCTATCTTTCTCACATAATGCACAAGGAGGTTGAACTCGGGGTGGAAGTGGAGCGGTGGGATCTTTTTTCTTCCGTCTGCCCCCAGATGTAGTAATGGTGCTAGTGAGTGGGGGTGCGGGTGGTTTGGTGGGAGTAAGTATTGGAATCTGCATCAGGATTCCTTCTGTTTGGGGAGGGAGGGATGGTTGAGGGACCATTGTAGGTGGATGTAGATACCATACTGGAATTGCCAACACCATATTGGGAAGGATAAGCGTTGCGGCTACCTGGAAAGCTTGTACGCTCGACGGGGGGTAAAAGAAGGGGATTTGAGTAATGGCTTGGGGGACTGTCTCCCAAACTGGGATGTGGCCCTGGGGGAGGGTGTAATCGAGAACAAGGGGAGTTGGAGGGTCCTCAAGGGATTCTTGAGGAAGGATCTCTGTGACGAGTGGGACGTTAGATAGTAAGGAAGCCTCTGTGGGAGGAAGTGTATCTCCAGTTTCTGTTCCATTGGATGATATGACACATACTTGTGCTGAGGGATGTATGAGCGAAGGTGCTCCATGGTATGTCCCTAGCAAGGATGGGTCTTTGAAAATTCCGGGACCCATCTCGATGAGTGGGTAGGCCTCGGGATTAGTGTGAACAAAGGGTAGGATATTATCGATGTTGGAGGAAGTGTTGGGCTTGTAATGTGACACTTGGTCAATAGTGACGATCCTCCTGTTGTGGGGGAACATCATTGTGTGAAACACGGAAGATGCCACAATCTTCATCGCATACATGTAGCTATGCCCAAACAAAATGTTGTAATCGAGCAAAGCGTCGATAACTTCAATGTCAATGAGGATATTCTTTCCCCCGAGTTCAACAAGGACATTTTGAAAGAGCCCTTTCGGAGAGGATGGTTGTTCGTCATAAGCTCTCAGAGTAATGGCGGATGGTATGAGCTCGGGGGAGCCAAGTTTTTGCCATACAGTTTTGGACATGATGCATGTGGATGCACCCTCATCAATGATGCAACGATGAATTGTGATGTTTCGGATTTTAACCGGTATTTGGAAAGCGACCAAAGTGGGGAGATGGGGTTCCCCACTATCAAGATCAAAGGTGATGAGTCGAGTATCAACAGGGTCTACTGCCCCCAGGGTGGAAAGTACCGAATTCCATTGAGTAGGACAGGTTTGAAGGACTTCTAAAATTGACATGGTCGCAGGAGATTGTGCCAAGTCATTGACCAGACTGTAATTGTGTGCCACCCTAGCCTGAGGGTTGTTGACATTTCGTCGTAATGGGATGCAAGGAATACAAAGGGGTGGTTCAGTATTAGGGTGAGGAATCATCAAAGGTGGTCTAGTTATGACTGGGTCTGCTTCCGAGGTAGTGGGAGCAGAGTCAGGGGGTGCCTTGTATTGCCGACTGCGCTTTTGTAGAATAACTTCTTCCTCAGTAGTGAGGAGGATAGTGCGATCTGTAGGAGTGCTTGGGTTTGGATATTGTACCATCTGTGGTGAGGTGAGATGCATCTCCTGTTGGGTGTTCATCACCCCTTGGTGTGGAATGGGGTTTTGTAGTACGACATGGGGTGGTTGCTATACATATTGTTGTGGGGCCTGTTGGGCGACAGGCGGTGCTGGGGGACACGGTCCATTTCTGAATTCTTTTATCCGTTTAAAGTCAACAATTTGAGGGCAATGGTGAGTATAATGTCCATACTCACCGCAGAGGGAACAAGGGAAGTTTTTCCAAAGATTGTTGTTATTCTTTCCTTGGAGTTTGTGATTATTTCCCCCTTGGGGGTTCTGGTTCCCCTGATTCTGGTTGCCCATACTGGTTGGTTCTGTTGGGGGTGATTCCCTCCTGGTCCTGAATTATTGTTGTTTTGTTTTTTTCCTCTATTTTTGGCATTATTCGACTGATGGGTTGGATTTTCCTTATTCATTTGGTTGAAATTGTGGACTTGCTAAACGAGAGAAGGTTGAACAAAGTTAACCCCAACATGTGGTCGTCCTTGTAGAGAAGTAATTGGCTAGGGAGGACTAGGAAATGGGAAGTATGGATTATGTTGTGGCAATAATCCGTAAGGTACATAGGGAGGCGTGGCACTTTCACTAGTGCTTAAGGTATAAGCAGAAGTAGAGGTGTTTCCAAAACTCGGTTGAACAACCGGGCGTGTCATGGATGTCGACGGGGGTCCACTTATGGGTGGAGGGAGGGAAATAGGGTATGGTTGTTGATAAGGGGGAGGAGGGTAATAAGGGGGTCCTCCATATATCGACGGATATTGAGGTGTTCCATACATAGGTGGTTATTGGAGGTGTGGATTGTGGTGTGTAGTGGTACCAATCAATCCATCCGTGGAGTGAGACATCCCAGGTTTGTCTTGGCCTAAAGGCACAGGTCTCGGGGCGCCAGGTAGTACCGTATATAAGTATCCTGAATGTGAATAAATGAGTTCGAACTGTTGTGCCTTGCTAATGGCTTCTTCTTCAGACTGGGGGAAGGTGGCGGCCACATCATTGGCAAGGAGGGAAACAAGTTATTTGAGAAACCAATTGAGGCATTGTTGCTCGGTGTCTTCATATTTGCATAGACTACGTCGTCGACGCCATTCGTGAATGTGGCCAGCGATGTGTGTGACAAAGGTTTGTTTAAACTCTAAGAGTAGTTCGAGACCATTGTCATGACGAATTGGTAATTGAAAGAAGGTAAAAAATGCTTTGAACAAAGATTCAAAGGTCGCATGGGACCTAGATTTGTCTTCTACATACCACTTAGTTGATGGGCCAGTGAGTGTGCATTGAAATAATCTCAAGCGGACGGAGTCATCCATGATGTTGTTTGAAGAGCTCCATAAGTGGAAGGTATTGATATGGTTGGCTAGGTCGTCTCCCGCTTTTCCTTCAAACTTGGGGATGTTTGAAGGGAGTTCGGTAGGCATTGTAGGCCATGTGGGGTCATGCAACATAGGATCATTGGTGAGTTTATTCAAATCTGATATGTTGAGTGAAACCAAGTATGGCATATGGTGTGGTGGGGGAGGATTAATTCCCGTCATGGTAGGAATGTTTTTTGTACCTGACCCCTGAGGAGGGTTAGTTCCAACCATGGTGTGAGTGATTTGTGTACCTGACCCGTGAGGGGGGTTAGATGGGGTTGTACTTCCCCCTCGGGAAGAAGTTTTACCCACACTTCCGTGTAAATGAGAGCGAGTGGACGGTTGACCTTGGGAAGTGGACCCAAGTAAAGTGGAAGAAAGCAAAGAGGATCCCAAGACAGTAGCACTCACAGAGGTGTGAGAAGGTGGAGCTTATGATTTGGCAAGGCTAGAAACTCCTCCTAGAATATGAGGGAGATTTAGCAAGTGTCTGGAACGACGAGGATTCTATGGGTCCCTTATCATGTCCGACTAGCAAAGTGGATGCGTGCAAGTGATGAGAGCAATAAATCAATAAGAGTCTTTGTTATGATTTTTGGACTTGCACAATATATCTCACAATCGCATGTAATCACAAGGGAATCATACATAAATCAATTGATAAAGAAGCATACATGTGGGTAGGTAGATTTTGTCTGCGTGGGAGAATAAAGAGAACAAATGCTCGTGTCCTAAAAGATGTAGCATCCTTCCTCTCAAATAGCATTGGACCTTCCAATAGCACTCGACAGTGGGGTCTGAAGCCATCGGAAGAGGAACTAGTGAAGGATGAAGTAATCAATTATAATGAGGAGAGGATGCATATCTCGAAAGAGCTGACGATATTTCCGAATGGCCACACAAAATCCGATCAAGGTGCAATTGCAACCCACAATTTCCACCTGGGTAGATGTCCTAAAATTTTGTCACCAGGTACCTCGGTCAAAGTGTGGCATTTAAATTTTAGGCCTAATAAATGGGTCACAGGCTGGATCCCGTCCAAGAGGTGGGTGCCTCAAGGGGGGACGCACAGAACAACTAGACCTCGGCCTTCAACCCTTCACGAGTATTTCCCTACCTCATGGTGTAGGAACACTTGACTTGGAGGATTTAAAAGTTCCCTATTTGTCAACTTCTAATGTTTGAAGATGTGAGAACTAGATAACGGGGAGTTATTTGGATGCTTATCCTCGAGATCCTACCTAGACTAAAAAAATTCTTTTGGCACCTTCTGTGGAGGAAAACTTAGTGAGTTTGTAGAAATTTTTTAGATGTGGTTGTTTGAGAGATTGGGGGTGTGAACCAATCTCGTTGAAATTAAGTGGGAGTGGATAGTATCGTCAAGAAAAGGGGTGGGGCATTTCAGAATCCCTTTGGAGGAAACTTACTTCAACCTCCACAATTTTCTAGATGAAGCTATGTGAGTGAGTAGTGACTTTGTGTGTGAATAAGTGAAAGTGTGCCAAATTTTTAATAAGTTAGGTGTCATCTTGCTGCATGTGGACTTCGTGTCGTCCTTACAAGTCTTGATTACCCAATGTGATTTAATCTAAGAAAGCTTCAACAACTATCCTAAATTGTGGACATGTGGGCATGTATGGGCCCGTTACAAAAGCTTTAAACTTGCCTAGTGATTTAATCTAAGAAAGTAAATTCAAAACTATTATATCTTTGTAGCATGTGGACATGTATGGGCCCTTACACATTTAAGATGTGTTTGAAAAAATAAACTAAGAGGAGTCTCGAGGGGGCTGTTGTCCTCTCCTAAAGGTTTTGTCTTTAAGGGAGATGGAATTTTCCCTCAATCATTTTTCTGATTCTCAAGATCGTTTTATGGCGCGAGAGAAGAGCATGTTCAAAGATGGACGTTCAATTTCTGGTCCCAATGAAAGTAGTTATATTTGTGATATAGAATGATTCCAACTTGTATTTAATCAAAGCAAGCCATCCATATGGAAAAATGAAAGCAAAAAGAGGATAAATATGGATTTTAACCCTCCTAAGTGCCTATGTTTTGACTAACCCTTCATGTGGAGAGAGAATCTAAGTGTGGTGCATATTACAATCTACATAGAATCAAACTTAAGAAGACTATGTTCCTTCAACAGATCACAAAAAACCTTACAATGTATGATTTTCTTTACAGATGTGCGGTTCGCAAAGTAGACAGAGGCGCATTTGGCGCCAATGCACAAATTAAAAATAACTTTTTAATGCAGGTGCACAAAATGCGCAGAGCAACACACTGATTTTGGCGCACGTGCTTGGAAGACATGCCTCTGGGGTAAAAATCCTGCACACTTCCTGTTACATGGTCGAGAAGAAAATTTTGGATGAAATTCTCTCAGCTCGGCTCCGAATTTAGCCTTTTGCAGGCAGGTATGGGCCAATTATGGTTCCTGCAATTTAAATAAACAAAAAATAAGTGCTCAAAAAACCCAAATGGGGAGGAAATTGATACCTATCCCCAGTGGAGTCGCCAATCTATTGCATCCCTTTCGTCACCTAAATGAGAAAAATAAGGACGCTTACAAGTCTAGTTGGGCTAGCAGGACAAGACAATAGTGAATGCAAGAGTTAGAAACATTAAGCATAAGAAATAAACAAAGAACTAAACTAATAACAATAAAAAAAACTAAACTAGAGTGCATAAGGGAAATAAAACAAAAAATAAACAACATGCATGCCACCAATGGATAAGTTGTATTAGTGGGAAAACACCAAAGAGAAAGAGAGAGTTATGGGTCCCCTCTTCCTCCAAGGGAGGGCTCTTGAAGCCCCAATGATTGAACTCTTCTTACAAGTAACAAACTAGAAGGAAATGGTGAAGAAATCCAAAGCTCATTCACTCAAGAGGTGATGTGAATGGCCAAATGAAATAGTGCTTGTATGCTCTAGTGAGGAAAGAGGTTCCTCTAAGAGAATATAGGCAACATAACAATACAAATGAATTCCTTGAAAGTATAGTGTACCCATGGCATCTTTTTATAGCAAAGCTTTGAGACATTATTCAACCAGTCTTTAGTGTGAACAAGGGGCTCTTTAGGGCACCCTTAGGTATTTGACCAACCCCCCACTTCGATTCATCTCAGATTTGGGTGTCAAATCGACTTGGGAGATGAACTAGAAGTGGGTGGAAGGTCGACCAAAATCATAAATGCATCGTTCTGAGGTGTGCGTGGCTTTTTGCGTCCACAGTCGCACATCAGGCGCATGTGTGCTTTTCTGGCGTTTTTCGATTGTCGCACGTGCGCGTGCTTCCTTTGTATCCTTAGTGCATCCTGATTTTATAATTAGTTGTATAGTTTTGTGCCCTTTGGAAATTCATTTTTGGGCCATGGATGAACTAATGGGTGTTTGGATATGTTGAATTTATGTAACCATTTGTAGACAGAATTCCAGTGATAACACCCCCTCCTATTGATCTGGACCGAATTCCGTTAGTCGACAAAGATCACTTAATTACAGAGCCGAAGTGCGAATTCGACTTCTTCGAATTGCACTTTTGGCTCAAAGATACATTTATGGATCAAAGCGATGAGATTGGGCTCTGGGAGTCCAATATCCTGTTGTACCTCTTCCCCCAAGTCTACGACTTCCCCGAATTTGCCCTAAAGTACCAGGCATACTATCTCCCCAATCAGAGATCCATCATTTCGTCATCTAGAGAGACCCTTTTCACCATTACATCCGAAACCATAGAACAAATGATGTAGGTGCCCAGAGCCGAATCCCGTTTCCTTTTTTTCGTTGAAGTCCTGAACGAATTATACCAGAAGTTATCTTTTCCCTAGAGAGCGCAAATCTTTGAGATTTTCCTCCCTGAAAGTGCCCTGTTACCCAAGAAAAATTCCCCCCTACCATTCCTCCATTTTCTCAGAGAAAGGTAACCAAATTATTTTCTCCCTGTGTTGTCTACTCAGATATTACTCAGACGAGTGGGTGGACGAACCCATCCTGGGTTTCCTATCCATTTTTTGCATCGAAGAGAAGGCCACCACCCAGTTCAATTTCAACCATTTTTTGGTTGATAACATTCATGAACAACTCTTTAGTTTTCCTACAAAAGTCATGTTCAAGGACTCATCAATATTGGCATACATGTTCATATTTTTTCAATCAGAGAAGTTTCCTTTCTTCATGTAGAAGATTGACCCAGCCGGAAATCCAAAACTAGTCACATCCTGGACATCATTACTAAGAAAGAACTCATCCGAGTTCTATTTTAAGTAGTTCATCGATCATTTTTACCACCCAATGGTGAGCATGTTAAGTGGATGGAAATAACCTAGGATAAATGAAGAGATCCAAAGGATCTTGCACCTATTAGACCTTACAAAAATAGGCGATTGGTATCTATACAAGGACCACACATAGATCAACGTTTACGGATGTGAGATGGTCCCCTATAAGCTGCCCAAATACTAATCTGCCAGGATATTCTCTCTGGAATATATCAGGCAGATGATTAATTCAGACGACATTCATTTTGTGGCTTTTAAGAAGAAACAACAATTGAGGATCAAGGGACAGATAGGATCTTTTATCTGTAACAACAAAGCTACATGGGAAGAATCCAATAAGCTATTAAAATAAATGAAGTTCAGTCTCCGTTTTCCTTGGCAGTATGATCCCTATGGAGTTATCACAGAAACTAGATTGAAGAACAAAAGTTCCCCCTATGCTCATGTGCCTAGACCAGAGATAGAGAAATTCATGAACCAGACACAGTGGGAGGAAAACACTTTAATTGATATTGAACCACAGTCTTCTCCTGCTAGCTTTTCGCAAACAACTACTCCATAGGTACTAGTAGAGAAGAGGCCTAGAAAGGATGTACCCCCTTCAGTCATTGAAGTCTCAACACAAGACTTCCAAGTTTATAGGAAAAGACCAAAGAACAGTCATACACCTGAAAGTTATGGAGGAGAGGAGACACAATCCACCACAATGGAGGGAGAGCATTCACCACTGCTTTCAGGAAGCCAACAAATGATATTTACTTCTTCATCCAAGAAGAAAAATGATACCACATTGACTACTAAGCCCACATAAGAGTCTACAAAGCTTAGAATTTTTGAGAAATATAACTTGATTAAGAAGAAGAATGGGATGCTTACTAGAAGCACCTATGCACAATTCTTGAAGCAAACATCTACAACCCATCATATGTTTCTCTCTGCGTTTGACACAAAAAAAGGGAGGATTCACATGGCATACTTGCAGGCACAGGTGCCTCAACCCAGAACAATTTATGATTACAAAAGGTCAACATTTGAGTTTGATAGCAAAGATGTACATCCAACCGATCAGATGGATCTTCATAGACAGACTGGAGAAATGATTTTTTCCACCTTGGCCAATACCTCCAGACTGCTGCAAAGTTGCAGGTTTCTTTGAATAATGTCTAGACTCAGCTGAATCTAGAGAAGGTGTCTTCATTGGAAAAGGATAACAAGATAAAATCTCTGGAAGAATTGGTACTCAAAATTGGATATGATCCATCCGATGTTAAAACAGTAGAAGAGCTCCTCAAGAAGAAGAATGCTGACATAACCTCCCTAAGGAAAAAACTGAAAATCTATGCCATAGAAGACCCAGATGCTAAAGAAATGGTTGAGACTGAAGGCCATAAAGAGGAAATGTTGAAGTTGATCACGGAGAAGAATTCTCAAATCAAGGAGATGGAAGCTGAGTTGGAGAAGCTAATCAAATAAAAAGAGTAGAGTGTGCCAATGGCAGTTGTTCCACTTAATGCAGTTCCTCTCACAGGGGTCAGTGCAGCTATAACAACTTCAGTAACGACCACAGAGGCATAAGAAAAGTTGGCAAAGTCCATGGAAGACATTTCTTTGTAGGGACATGAAATCAAAAGATTGTAGGATGAGATCAATAACCTCTAGAAATTGAAGGCCACTTTCCAGTCTAGTTACAATATAGAGTTGCATACAACACCGAGACTCAAGCAAGAATTGCAAAAGCTATAGAAAGAAACAGTCATGGCCAAAACACTTTCAGAGGCCAAAGAAAATATTTGGACGAACATCTACAAATCCATGACAGAAATTTGGCCACTTATACAGATTATGTTCGAGCAACATGAACCAATACAGAGAAACAAACATGCCATTGATAAGATCAGAGGATAAATAGGAGAAATGCCTACTGAGGCAAACAAAATTATTAGATTCTTGAATTCCAAAACAAGAGAGGAGCTAGAGGCCTTGTAGATTGAGGATAGAACATAAACTATCCTTGAGGTCAAGAAAGTTTTGAACAAGAGAGGATTAATGTTGCAACTGGAGGAAAGGTCCCAAGCAATGGACATTGGAGTTCAAAGGTTTTTCAGCAAAATGGATTACTACATAAGAAGGGGCTACCAGGGTTACTTGTGATCAATGATAAGTCGATTACCCTCTCAGAATACAAACATAAGATCATCATAGTGGCAAAGGATGGTTCTAAGTTTGCAGGGATACATGGCAGTATCACTGGTAAAACATTTTTGGAGACTCTGCAGTTGGACCTCAACATCCAACATGATATCAAGTACATCTTCATCACCAAGCCCACATTTTCCCAATACACAACGATGGATGAAGTTTACTGAAGGTTACTCAAAATCACCATCCCCATTCAAAAGAGATGGGATGACCTGTGCACTCTGATCGAGTAATGATGAGGTGGATGTCCAAGTCAACACACAGAGCAATCAAAGTCAAGTTGATGACTCACCAACAACCTTCCCCGAAATCAACACAAAGAATTTGACAGATCATTATCATTTCCTACATTTTTGTATTTTGTCATCTAGTCAGTTAGATTTTGATTCTACCACGTCCTGATCATTAATGACAGGACCAAATTGTAATTTTTCTATAAATACTTCAGACTTCGAAGAATTGAGGGTTGATCTTTACGCCCAAGCAAGCTATAATCTGTAATCATTATGAAGAGATCTACTAGTAATAAAAAGGATGATTCACAAGATTCCTGCGCGTTGACGTTGGTGATGTTATTTCTCATTGTTTAATGTTTATCTTACTTTGTTACCAATTTGTTTTCTATCTCTGATAATTTAAAATAAGGTTAAGTGCATAATTTATCTTCGTATGCTCTATTTCTGGATTTTAAAGATCTGAATGTTATTCTTCTGATATTGTGATAAAGAAAGTCTTAAATGCTTTTTTGTTGTGATTGATTATCTCACCTTTTTCTGCCTTTCCATCGCTTTAATTCTAAAGGATGCAATATTTGCATTACCTTGCCCTGTGAAGAAACCTTATAAAATCTATTATTTGATCTCAACTCATAACACATACAACATAGCCCAATGGATGTGTGAGCAATATTTCAGCCATATTTATAAAACAAAACAATAGAATCCTATTAATTTAACTAGCCTAATATTTAAAACCTGAGCATATCTAAATCTTACAGAGAGATCCCTCTCTGAAACTGGCAGGGATAGATCCCAGTTTCTAAGTGGTTGGATAAAGTTACCTCTAATAAATTTCTTATACTTCCTGAAAACCTCTGGGAATTTACAGAGCATTAACAACATCGTTATTTGTTGGGGGAGTGGTAGGATATTTGTATCCGTCTACTACTGATTTCCAAACATCAAATCCTGATGCTTGTACATATGTTTTCATTCTTCTTCTCCAGAATGCATAGTTTTGTCCATCAAACTATGGTATTCCATTCTTGTACATATTGGTTCTCTCCATGATCTACCTTCCAATGGTTAGGATGTTTTATTGAAGGAACGAATCTAATTCCATTTGTTGGAACACTGAGAGGGGGGGTTGAATCAATATGAACACTTTTTACCATTTTCAATCACAATATATAAACTTCAACTTTATCAACAATATATAATTTATGATTGCATTCAATGTAATTTCAGCATATAACCATAAGTAGTACCATTCAAAAATATCACATCAGATACACAATACACCATAATTTATGTGGAAACCCAAATGGGAGAAAACCACACAATGATTTCTTATATATATCAAGAATACATTCATAGGAAGAACCAACTTCCAAATTCTCCAGCAGTAACTGGAAGGAGGCACCAACCCCCTGATTTATAGAAACCAACCTGAAGGAAGCAACAACTCCCTGAGTTCTCCGACACCAACCGGAAGGAGGCTACGACCCCCTGATTTACAAGAACCAACCCGAAGGAAGCTCCAACTCCTCGATTTCTCAGGAACCAACCAGAAGGAGGGTATAACCCCCTTTCCTTGCCCCATCCTGCCACCCTAAAATATAAGTGTAGACTCATTGTTTCTACCACTGATCAACCTGTAACTACCACTATCACCAACCTGTCAGTGTCACATCAACCAAACTGTCGATGTCACTGTCACATCAACCAAACTGTCGATGTCACTGTCACATCAACCAAATTGTCATTGTCGTTGTCACTGATATACCATCATCCAAAAACTATAACGAGATCCACTCACATGGATACCAAGACTATTACCAAAACATGTACATCAATCATCAACCATGTACATCAACCTATATCAACCATGCATCAACTATGCACATCAATTTGTATCATACCATGTACATCAACTCGTATCATACCATTTACATCAATCATGTACACCAACCTATACCATACCATGCATCAACCATGTACCATACCAAGTACATCAACCATGTACCATATCACGTACATCAACCATGTATCATACCTACACTATCTCATGCATAAACCACATACCATATCACTCATGATATGTATCAATGATACCATACACAATGTACCATAAGATATCATCAATGACGTGTCTCAAATGTAACCAATATGTAACATCTCGCTCTTGCGCACACTGAGCGAACTTATTCTTTGAGGACACTTGCGTGTAAGTGATCCAGGTTATTATATTATTGGTCGTTTTGATTATGATTATGGGATATTATGGATTTGATGATATGTTATTTCGTTGTATTTACATAGACAGGTGCTATTGACTAGGTTCTCTTGAGTGTGCAAGACTTTGGACATTGAGGATGCAGAGGCATCGATGAAACCCCTTGGACTCTGGATCGAGTCAGGGAGTGGACTGCTGGGTTTGAATGTTGTTGATGTGACATATGTACATATGATTAGATGTTATGATGATTGATTATTATTGCTAACATGATTTGTTGATGGGTACAGGCTGACGATAACTTGTCGACCGGACTCACATGTGGAGTAGAGGGGTCATGCAGGACAACTAGAGACATTGAGAGAGAGGTGTGGCAGCAACCCTGCTACAATCTACTAGTACTCCCTCCATGGCTCTAACTATAGGTTAACGATTACCTAGTTCGAGAAGACCCATGTTTCCTTGAGGGAAGACTGTGACAGTCGCTCACAATGATTCTAAGGGGCACGCAATAAGGCAGGGGCCTTATTCCTTACATGCCCTTAGTCTCCCACAAGATCACCTGACGGAGTATTGACTCCAGGGGTTTGACATCTACCAAATTCAGTCAAGAGGTGAGTGAGACCTTTGGAGCACATAGTGCGTCTTGAAGGGCACATCATGCAAGGAAAAATGAAAGAGGCGAGTGGCACCCTTGGAGCATGTAGTGCGTCCTGAAGGGCACGTCGTGATTTTAACTAGTAAGTGAATAAACCTAGTTGGCCTTAAAATGAATGATGTGTCAAGTAAAGTTTAAAAATATTTTTTCCCTTAAAAATGTCACCCAACCTAGTGAATTTAAAACCTAGGTCTAAGTAGAACATGTGGTAATAAATAAATAAATAAATAAACATGTAACAAGAAGGGGGGTAAGAAATTCAACCTTATTTATTAAAGTAAAAATTATAATGGAGGTTTAATTTAAAAAAAAAGGTAATGGTTGTTTTTATCTACATTTGCTAAATTAATTCTTAGTTAAAAACAAAAGAGGGTAAATGGTTGTTTTATCTACACTTGCTAAATCAATTTTTAATTAAAACGGAAAAAGGGTAAACGGGTTGTTTTATCTACACTTGCTAAATTGATTTTTAGTTAAAAAGGAAAAAGGGGGAAACTTAAAAGAAATATAAAACTTAAAGAAAAGGGGAAACATAAGGAAAAAGATGAATGTCTAACTTAGTAAGAAATCTTTCCTTTAGAACTTTCTAATTATGAACTCAACTAGGAATTAAGTAAGGCGTAAGACATTTAAGAAGTGTAAGGGAATTTTGGGACATCGATGAGCATTTTTAGGAATGATCTTAGGTGGATGAGGGAAATAGGAACATTTAATTAATTAATAGAATTGATTTTCTGGTGCAACTAGGGGATCGGGTGACATGTGTATGTGGGAGGTTTTTCAAAATTAATTAACTGAAAAAGGAATTTAATGAGAATTTGAGAAACTAATTACTTAAAAACTCTATAAAAATGATGGAGGATGAGTATGGATCTCATCTTTTTGTGTAACGTTATGCTGCTGAAAGTTTAGCTTGACTGGACTTTTTCTTGTGGGAGTTGGGATACCCAGCTCAGGTAATGAGTGGTAGCTTGACCTTGCGAGGTGAGTTGGGTGCTAACATTCTATGGTATTGTGTGCGTGGCCCCTTTGCGGCTAGGGGGGCTCAGGGGGACAAAGATTACCCCTAGTGTTGGATGTGAGCTACCGGTGAGGTCATATCGGTTGGAAAACGGAAGCTGGATGGATCGCGCGCGGGGGACAACAACTTCGAAGCATTTGTGTTTGGATAAGGTACGCCTGTTAAAGTTGTTACTTGCAATGAAATTTAATTTACGCATGTTATTTTTCTGTGCTCGGTTGAAGATTTCATTGCCATGAGATTTCTTGCACCTACTTGCCTATGGTATTTGTAATCCCCTCGCTCGCTATATTCTGAATTGATTTCCCATGGAGAACCCAACCTCTGATTGCAATGACTTCTCTACGTTTTTTTTATTGATTAATGCGAAGAAAAACTGAGTTTTTATCTTCTGTCTCTTATCCCTTTAGTTATTAGTCCGTGCCTGAGTTGTCTTCTAGGAGCCGAATCGACGGTCATCACTCCGATGTTTAAATACTTATATATTCAAATGCCCTGCTTTTCTGTGCATGGATAATAAGTGAAGGATAATTTTCACCCAACTATCTATCCCTTACTTATCTTTGCGTTTTCCTCTTATGATAATTCTCTGCGCTTGAATGATAAATCTTTGCATTTTCTGGATGATTAATCCTTGCGTTTTTGTGAATGATTATCTCTACGTCTTTGAGTGATTCATTTATGAATGAGAAAACTTAGTGTTTTGTGAATGAGTATCTTTGCATCTTTGAGTGATTCATTTCTGAATGAGTAATCTTTGTGTTTCTGTGAATGAGTATCTTTGTGTCTTTGATTGATTCATTGTTGAATGATTAATCTTTGCGCCTTCTTATGAATGGATTTTCTCTTAATTAAAACATTTTCAGGAATGCAAAAAAGTGGCTCTTACATCCACAGATCATGAATGAAATTTCTTTTAATTAAAACGTTTTCAGGAATGCAAAAATGTGGCTCTTACATCCACAGATCATGAATGGATTTTCTCTTAATTAAAATGTTTTTAGGAATGCAAAAACGTGGCTCTTACATCCACAGATCATAAATGGATTTTCTCTTAATTAAAATGTTTTCAGGAATGCAAAAATGTGGCTCTTACATCCACAGATCATGAATGGATTTTTCTCTTAATTAAAAATTTTTCAGGAATACAAAAACATGGCTCTTACATCCACAGATCATGAATGAATTTTCTCTTAATTAAAACGTTTTTATGAATGCAAAAACATGGCTCTTACATCCATATATAATGAATGAAATTTCTCTTAATTAAAACGTTTTCAGGAATGCAAAAACGTGGCTCTTACATCCATAGATCATGAATGAATTTTCTCTTAACTAAAACGTTTTCAGGAATGCAAAAACGTGGCTCTTACATCCACATATCATGAATGAATTTTCTCTTAATTAAAAGGTTTTCAGGAATGCAAAAACGTGACTCTTACATCCACAGATTATGAATGAATTTTCTCTTAATTAAAATGTTTTCAGGAATGCAAAAATGTGGCTCTTACATCCACAGATCATGCATAAATTTTCTCTTAAATAAAACGTTTTTGGAACGCTGAATCGCGCATATTGCAAGCATAGATCAAAGTGGAATATTCTCTAAAATAAAATAGATTAATTGATTTTATATATTCGATTTTATGGACAATGATTTTATATCTTTTATGGACAACGATTTTATATATTCGATTTTATGGACAATGATTTTATATCTTTTATGGACAACGATTTTATATATTGTATGGATATCATATATACCAACAATATAATATTTAATAGACAACAATTTCATATATATACCAACGATATCATATTTAATATATGGAAATATCATATATACCAGCAATATAATATTTAATAGACAACAATGATCAATAGACATAGTAATAGTTATTAATAGACAGCTAGATTGTTGTTGACAACGTTACCCATAAATTATTTTTGTTAGTAAGCGATATATTTGTTAAGATAGGTTATCCCAATGCTTGAGTTTTGGATATTCTTCATTTTATTCTTGTTTATAGCATTGGAGAATGGATCATGGGGTAGCTAATTGCATACATTGATACCAGACTTAATGAATTTTCCGGTCCAGAAATTGCACCTATATTCCTTAATCTCTTAAGTCAATTATGGTTAAGAAAGCACTCAAATACTAATTCCATTATAGAGAGAGTCAAACAGAATATCCACGCACCTAAATTCTTAGATTTTATTCGAGTTATTTTTGTTTTTCAGTATGGGAGACCTCCTCGAAAAGGTGCCTCATAAGAAAACAAAAACTCCTTCGGTTAGTTGCGCAATTTAAATTGAATGATTTCACCTTGCGTCTTGTTGAATTGCTAATTGGGTGCTTGGGTATGGTATTCGTGTATTTTTGATAGATACTTTGGTCTCCTAGCGCGAGGGATTTTTCTTGGGTTAAAAGTCTAGATATGTTATATTTCTCCATGGTTACTGTCACACCTATCACCTTGTGATGGAATGATTGTTGATGAGGGGATCATTGCGCGCACTGATTGATAGATGCGAATGATAACCTGGCCAGAGTCTTGTGCTTCCCGATGTGGTATTGTTCGTTGTAATTGATGTTGGTAATTGGTTCTGTAACACCTTAATGCTATTGGTTTTTCTCGCAGTAGAGGGTTCTATTTATTGGTCGTCGAAGCCATTGTGTCGAGATTGTTGATATTGTCCTTTAGCTTGTAGGCGTTGTCTTGCTTGTGTCAGGCGGGTAGTCTTTTTTTTTTTTTTTTTCTGTCTATTGATTATCGCATGTTTCTTCCAATTGCATGATGATCTCATGTGCTGAGTTGTTGTTCGATGCCTGATCTGCGTGCGTTATGTTCATCGTCAAGTTGTGTGGTTTAACTGTAGTCATTGTTGTCTTCCTGCTAAAAAAAAGAAAAACTCACTTGCTTGCGTCGCTTGTAGTCGTAACGACAGGGACGTTACACAATATAACCAAGATACTAAGATACCAATATAGTCAGGATGTTCTACTAATCAATGTACCATAACATCACTAAGGTGTACTTCAACATGTACTAAGATCACTACGACATGCACCTCATACATGTACCATCATGTATCAATGCCTAAACAATATACCAAAGGCTTGACCTTCACATCATCAGCAAATAACCAAGATGTACCTCAAACCATGTGCCTCAAGCATGTGCCAACATCCATTAACCATGTACCAAGAGATACCATCAAATATGTGTCATGCCACTCATATACCATACAACAAACCATATTCCAAGTATCCAAGATGTGCCTCTAACAATGTATCATACAATCACCAAGGTGTACCATGCACAATCACTTCCATGAAATGCCTCAAGCATGTATCATAAAAACATAAGAATAATCTTAAAAACTAACACATAAGCATACCTTTGATCATGTAGCTGACCTGATACACAATAATACCGACCTATAACATTTCCTCTGTCCTCAACAACCTGGTACTAGCATTTTCCCAATTCTATATTGTCCTCGTGGGACTGAGACCTGTTGTTTAGAGGGCCCTCAAGTGATGATCCCTAGACAACTCATGTGGGTGCCTCACGAGACACTAGCTATCTGACCTGTGGGGGTCAGCCAAACTATGGTTTCTTTAGAGAAACCTCTGCACACATGTAATCCCAAAAATATCTCATCCTCTCTCCTTCGATACCTCATATTTCTCCATCATAAAATCACTAATAGATCACTTAATCACATAGAATATATTCAATAGAATGTGTGTGTGAATGTATTTATGAGAGACTTCTTGGGGTGTATATATAATTTTTCTAAGTAACCTCTTTCATTTTTAGGGTTTCTTGAAATTTCTTGTTACAACCACTTTACTCTTTCATTAATGACTTGCAACAAATAAGGGGCTTCTTAATCCTTCTTCGAGGCTTCCAACTTCATGAGGGAATATCTCCATAACCATGAAGAACCATGTGGGGTACCACCTACCATTGGAAACAACACAACAAGGACTATCCATCTACGAGTGTGTTGCCTACATTTACACTATCCTTCATGTCCTTATTCCTCAAACAACTTCTAGATTCATAACCACACCTATGGGTTTCTTGTAGACTTCTTCAAAGTATCTTCCTATGGGGGACATGCTTAGATATACACCATAAAGGGACCACTTTGGAGACTTCTCCAAATACACCCATCGCATCCTTTGACATCAATGACAACCACTTCTTATTGACATCGATAAAAACCAATTGTCCAACAACATCAATGATAACCAACTGTCCAACATCATGGACATGGTTAGTTATAGCGTGATAATAGATAGAAGAAGTGCATGGAAGGATCAAAGGATGAAAGGATCAATGGAAAATAATAGGATCAATGGAACAAAAATAATGACACAAAGTATGGTGCACAGACAAAGGAGGTCATGAAAGGATAAAAATAGAAGTACGCAGAAGGATCGAATGATGAAAGGGGAAGTGATGCAAAAGAAAATCTACAAGGTGTTTTGAACTAATACAACAAATGGTGCAGTGGAGTGTGATGAGATGAAGCTGATGCGATGGAATGGATTGCGACATAATGTGTGGAAGTTGCACATAATAAAATATGTAGGGAACCTTGAGTTGATGTGACGAATGGCGCAATAGAGTATGATGAAACGAAGACCGTGCCAAAAGGGACGGACTGGAATACGATGAGCAGACGTTTGGCAGTCAAGTGAGTGAGTCACCAGGGAGCACTAACAGTCTGGTGGGGAAACTAGGTGAGCGCACTGTAGGGCAAGTGCGACAGGATGAATACTTGTGACTTGAGTCTTGGGTTCTTATTCTATTTGCCTAGTAGGTGATTTGTAGATCAGAATGTGAATTGTTGCATCATTTTTGTGGAGATGCTCTGAGAAGACTAGATTCTGTTGTTGGAGATGAGTTGGTAGGAATATTTGGTCCATTTGATTTAGTTAAAGAATGTCCAACGGTAACTAGACCTTTATATCGTCAATATTTTTCCATAATATAACCGTCATGCGTCCACATACTTTATTTAGATAGAAGTATAACTAACGAGACCTTGATCTGTTCAATATTTTTCCACAATATAACCAACATGCATCCACATACTTTATTTAGATAGAAGTGTAACCAACATGACTTTGATTTGGTCAAGATATGTCCACAATATAACTGTTACACGTCCACATATATGCATATGAACTCAAGAAAAAACATTATAAATAGGGGTGCACTCTGTTCAAGTTAAGCGCAGATGATACAAGAAGAAAAAGAACATGTAAATGTTCAACGAAACTGAATTGGAGACATCATATTGTTTTTTATTTGAAGACAAAGGTCCAATTTTTAAGTTTTTTTTTTTTTTTTTTTAAATTGAATCTAGGGTGGCAGGGTGGTGCTAGGGTGAGTTGAAGCTCACTAAGGATTATGTCCTCATCATTTGTAATAGGTTGGTGCTTGATAGGATTGGTGTTCTCATTATCTGTGAAAAGTTGGTTCCTGGGAGGATTGGTGTCATTATCTGTGACATGTTGGTCCTGAGAGGATTGGTGTACTCATTATCTACGATAGGTTGGTGCTTGAGAGGATTGGTTTCCTCATTGTTTTTGACAGATTGGTGCCTGAGAGTATTGGTGTCCTCGTTTGCGATAGGTGGGTGCATGTCAAGCTAAATAATTGTAAATTGTAAGTTGGTTCTTGCAGAAGAACACAAAAAAAAATGTTTTGTGGTTTTCTCTCGCATTGAGTTTCCACGTAAAACTCCTCGTGTAATGTGTTTTGTTTTCTGCATGTATTTTTGATTAGATAATCACTTCTAAATAATTTTAAATTGTTGAAAGGAAAGAAAGTTGAAAAATATGATACAATACTAATTCACCCCCCTCTCAGTATTGTTGTAAGTTATAACATACATACCAAAAAATTAAATATAGTTACAAATACTTTGCAATTATGTTTACCAAATATTTGTCAATTGTAATTATATATATAATCAATGAAAATATAAAAATTATTTTGTACTAACCTCATCCAAGAAACTATCATATAAAAGAACCATTTGCAAGAAAGACCAACTATTCCTATAGTGATAGTAACAAGGATGAACACTTGAACCATAACCATAATTTGTGACGTAAATAAATGTAGATGACCTACATAGAATAAATGGCTTAGTGTTAAGACTCTACCCCTGGTGGTATAACATCTCCTATAGATGGATCTTTATGGGATGTTGTGAAAAATACACTATGTTGAAGTATAATGCATGTCATGGTGGATATCCTAGTACTAGTCACAACAATATTGTCTTGAAGTTAAGGTAGTTAGGGGGGGGGGGTTAGGAATACACCTAGAAGAGGTTGGATCTCTCAAAGGGTTATTATTGATCCTGAATAGAGCCAAGACCAAACCCTTGGAATTCACTATTTTCATAATAAATGACATGGAAACCCATAATAAAATTGACCCATAATTTACATAGAAAGTAGAATAGAACCTCCATCTTATTGTAGGGAGGATTGTAAAATTCCATGAACCACCTATCCATATTATTGTCTTTGAATGGTTGGAATGTGCAGTAGTCCAAGAAAAAACACCCATTTCTTGGATTAAGGGGTTGGTGGGTTCTAGGAATAATAAATAAATGGGAAATAATCTATTTGGTAATATGTGGATATTTCACCTCTTCCTTACTCATGATAGTTTAGTATTCTCTCATCCTAGACCTATATTCAAATGCATAGATTAAATTACCACAAAAATTGCCAATATAAGCAACAATGGTGTTAGGAAAAGTGGCAAAGGAATGATGAATGACTCCTTCGTATTCATAATATCACTAATTAGGTTTCTAATTTTCATCTAAATATTGATTGTTTTCTTTGTATGAGTGTCATGGGGGTTGTTGGGGGATAAGGTTTGGATTCAGATTAGGGTTTTTGTCTATCCCATTAGAATAAATACTACATTTAAAAAACAACCAAATTTTTTTAAAAACTATTTAATTTTGTTTAAAACTATAAAAATGACATTTGGAATCAAACTTACCACAAAATAAGAATTCTATTGGAGCATTTAAATGTCAATGATGCCAACCTCCCTTATTCTTATTATTGTTATATTTTGATTGAATCAACAAAGAAACCATATCTAGATTGGAGAAATGACAAAGAAGAGATGCCTACCTTATTCTTATTATTGTTATATTTTGATTGAATCAACAAAGAAACCATATCTAGATTGGAGAAATGACAAAGAAGAGATGATATGGATAAGAGATAACAATTGGAAAGTAGCTATAATTTTTTCTTTTATTTTTTTTAGTTTGTTTCATATAGTGCAAGCATGCTTGAAAATATGCAATTTATTTTCACATAGATTCAAATACAAATACAAATGGAAATCAATGTGGAGGTGGGCATGGTGAGTATGTGGAGGTTCATCAGAAAAATAAATTCATATAGGAATGAATGTGCATTCCTAGAGTGTGTCCATTCTTGAAAATAACAATGAGCATGTGTTCTTGATGAATTGTTTCAAAAAGTAACTTTATTCATCCATTATATTTAGATTGATTATAAAAAATTTAGTGATTAATATAATATTAGTTATTTATAACATGACTAAATAAATAAATAGTAGTATATATAATTATTATTGTTATATATTTTATTACTAGTTTAGTAGTTTTATAATTATTATATTTATTACTAATTTAGTGGTTGTATAATCATTATATTTATTTATGCTTTAGTCATTATATTTATTACTAGTGTAGTAAAATCATATTCTTTTTATTTTGTGAAATCATTGATGTGGGTTACTATTATGTGAAAACCATGATGAAAAATATGAATTTTCTCTTTTAGCCAAAAAGAGGTAAGTGATGTTTGATTGAACATTTTGTTCCATCCAAATTTAAATCTAATGGAATTGCAAAGAAATTATTTTTATAAGATTCTTTTAAGAGTGGTTGGAGGTTGGTCATTGGGAAAAAGTTTTTTCGCAATGATGTTTTTCTTTCAACAATATTTTTTGGTTGGAAATCTTTATTTGACTAAGTGAAAAATTTGGTCGAACAAAATTTTCGGCCAAAAAGTGCATATATATATATATATATATATGAAAAGTTTCAAATGAATAGTCTCATTTTCAACTTTTCATAATATAGATTTTAGTTTGCAAAGAGATTTGGTTAGACAATTTCTTGGAGATTGGAGTTGGTTCAATGACGCTTCTCTTCACTTATTTGATGTTGGTCTATTTTCGATGATCTACTTATGTAGTCTATTTATGTTACTTCATGTGAAAAAGTGTTTCCTGATAGTGTTGGCTACTTTGATGATGTTGGTCTTTATTTCTTGCAATGCATTGGACATACCAACCACAATGAGAGGAGGGGTGAATCAGTGTAGGGATCTTTTTAAACTTATTTCAAAACTTTAGTTAGAAACATATTATTCATTCATACTTAGCTACTTTCATGTATCAACAACATACATCAATATTACAGATCTATAAACCATCACCATAATAGACACAAAGTATACTAGATATATGTGTAAACTTTTTGTATTATGTGTTACATGAGATTACAATTTATGGGGTTTATCAACACCAACTAAAAAGAGAACCAAATCCAAGAGAGCACCAACTCTCAATACAAGACCCAAATAATAGATATCAGCACCAACTGAGAAGAGGAATCTAACCCTCAAGTACAAGACCTAGCTTGTAGACAGAAAATAGTTTGTCAACTGGTATGTGACCTGTCTATACTGCAACACACGTATGTGCGCGACCCATATATACTGCAACACACGTATGTACACAACCTCCTCCACTGTAAGCCTACGTACACTTTCAGAAAACTAGGGAATCCATTCTTCTACACCTCTGAAACTTTCCTTCCTCTGTCACATCCACCAGTAACCTGTCATTGCATCAACCTATCATTGCAACCAACCTGTGCCATGCATACATTGCCATACATATTCCTCAACCAAGTACAAGTAGCTCAAGGGTGTGAGTTATAAGAACCATATCAGAACTATACCATACATGAGAGTGCTTCTCACTTAATCAACCAACCAACATATACCATATCCAGATCTCACAACAACCATACCAAGAATGCTTCAAGAATTCACCATACCATAAGAATAAGTTATCATGAAAAATTACGATGCAACTGTACTAGAACATCTGTAGATGATATGAACCTGTAGAATGTTGATCTAGAACTTGATTTAGACTTTAGGGACTTGACACTAATCATAATCTCAAGTCTTCATGAATTTTTCACCTGTACATGACCTCCTCAACTATCATCTTGTGTATATAGGTTCCTTCCTTCACTGCAACCCACACACGTATGTGACCTGATCCACTACATCTCGTGTATAATTCAAACACTAGGTTTTTTTTGAATCTCCAAATGATCCAGATTTATGTAGGAACACAATGAAATACATAAATACACATAAACATAGAGATGCAGCGGAAATAAGACTTCATTTCATTAACAACAAATGACTGAAATATGCTTACAGACAGAATGGAAATAAACTAGCTAGGGTGCTGGTAGCTTATCTCTGAGAAGAGATGTGGCCGCTACTCGCATCCGTGAGAAGATGATTACAATGAGGCTCTGAAGGCCCTTTTACAATAAACGAGAATGCCAAAAGTCCTAAACATCCAAAAACCTAACCCTGGGAGATGAAGCGCCAAAAGTCATGTGGGCCTCGTTTGGGTAAGTTGGTGCATCAACTTCCCGGGGTCGTAACTTTTGCATACAATCTCCGTTGTATGCGTATGATAGCTCATTGGAAAGATCTATCCGAGGCCTACAATGTTCAAGAAAAAAGATCATCATTAGATGCTATTTTGAGACAACAACATACCCAAAAAAACATCGTTTAGGGCCTCAAAATGGCCCCGGAAGTTCAGGACCCGAAAAAACTGCTAAAAATAGTAAACTGTCGAAAACTGAAAAACTGAAAGAAGCAATGGTGGGGGTTCAAGTGGAATAGGTGGGT
>ML796060.1:88643-104932 GCA_009831015.1 Picea engelmannii
TAGTCCATTGTATGTATTTGTCCTCATAGCTCCCCACGGGATAATATTGTTCCTTGATGGCATCTCGGAAAGAATTCCAAGTGGGTGCGGCCGAGAACAAAGAGGGTTCTCCCTCGCCCTCTTGCTCCGAGTAGGTTTCCCACTAGTCCTTGACATGGGGGGCGGCTTTAAGGAGTGCGAAAATAATCTTTTCTCGGTCGAAAAAGTCATGAACCGAGAAATATCCTTCTAACAGATTCAACCATCTATCTACGACATGTGCATCTATTTGGCCGTCAAATATGGGAATGTCAAATTTTTCTTGTACCTTAAAAGGAGTGGCACCTCTAGAGTGGCTTCTGGATGTCGATGCACCGCTAGTCGGAATCCGTTGAAGAATCTGGGCAAAGTTGTCCATCATCGCGTTCCTTTTTTTCTCGAGGGCCTCCTTGAGCAACATTTTAATAGGATCTCCTGCTCCCTCATTTTTCTTTTCTTCCCCCATGGGCGGTCATCGGGGTTTGTGAGGCTGATCTTGCAAAGGTTCAACCAGATCGAGCCCCAACTCCTTATACCCCGATCTCGTTGGGGACATGCAAAGAAGGATCGAGAATGAGCAGACCGCTCTGATACCACTGATCCAGATTTATGTAGGAACACAATGAAATACATAAATACACATAAACATAGAGATGCAGCGGAAATAAGACTTCATTTTATTAACAACAAATGACTGAAATATGCTTACAGACAGAATGGAAATAAACTAGCTAGGGTGCTGGTAGCTTATCTCTGAGAAGAGATGTGGCCTCTACTCGCATCCGTGAGCAGATGATTACAATGAGGCTCTGAAGGCCCTTTTACAATAAACGAGAATGTCAAAATTCCTAAACATCCAAAAACCTAACCCTGGGAGATGAAGCGCCAAAAGTCATGTGGGCCCCGTTTGGGTAAGTTGGTGCATCAACTTCCCGGGGTCGTAACTTTTGCATACGATCTCCGTTTTAGGCGTATGATAGCTCGTTGGAAAGATCTATCCGAGGCCTACAATGCTCGAGACAAAATAAAAACATTAGATGCTATTTTGCGACAACAACATACCCAAAAAAACATCGTTTAGGGCCTCAAAATGGCCCCGGAAGTTCAGGACCCGAAAAAACTGCTAAAAATAGTAAATTGTCGAAAACTGAAAAACTGAAAGAAGCAATGGTGGGGGTTCAAGTGGAATAGGTGGGTGGCCACTAATATCCACCTGGATCACCAAAACATTCACCTTCAAACCTCCTTGATACCCCAGACTTGCGAAACTTCTGATGCATCCATGAGTATCTGCAATGAATCTTTCACCAAAAAATATATATTCAATGTGTTCAAAGATCCTCTCCATAAGATACCCTTTCTCTCTTATTTATAATCTCCAAGTATCTTCCTCTAGGGGTTATATTCTAACCAAATTCATTCTTTTAGGGATAACCCACTTCTAACCACTTTTTCCACTTACAACCACTTTATCCACAAATAGTAAACTCTCAACTTCTAGTTGCAACTAATTTATTTTTAATTATTTTCTGAAGAAATACACCAACATAATAATGAATCAATTAAACAATGATAATGAACACCTAGATAAAACTTTATCATTACCAAAGCATGAATAAATACAATGAGAGAAGATGTTACGAGAAATCATCTTCTCCTACAATCTCTCAACAATCTCTCTAATAATATCTCCATGAATCTCTCAAATCTATTTTCTCACCTTAATTATACTTTTTAGAAATAACAAATAACAATAATACTAAAAATCAATTACATCTAGAATATGATAAATGAATCATTATTCCAACATTTCTCCCCCATAATGATTATTTGGAAATATTCCAATATCATCTCTGAATTTGAAAAACTTTTCCTTTGATAGTTCTTTGGTGAAAATATCAGCTACTTGTTCTTCTGCTTTTCAATAATTGTTCTCAACCACACCTTGTTGAACCAAATATCGAACAAAATGATACTCAATATCAATATTCTTGGTCTTCCTATGAAACACTAGATTTTTGGTCATCTTAATAACACTTTGATTATCACCTATCAACTAAATAGGTTTTTCCTACTGCTCATGAAGATCCTCCAAAATTCTTCTCAACCAAACTGCTTCACATGATGATGTCACTACTTTATACTTTGGTTTTGTTGTGGAGAGAGAAACTATAGGTTTATTTTTAGTGCTCCAAGCAACTGCTGCTGAACCCATGCTGAATGAATATCCTGAAGTTGATTTCCTATCATCCATGCAACCTTCCCAATATGAATCTGTATAACCAATAAGCGTGAAATATTCTGTAGATCTGTATATCAAACCATAACCAATTCTACCATGCAAATATCTCAAAATCCTCTTAGCTTCTTTCCAATGTATTTCCTTGGGGTTTGACATGAATCTAGATACGATACTGACTGCAAAAGATATATCCGGTTGAGTTGTATTTAAGTATATCAAACTTCCAACCAATTAATAATATAAGGTAAGATCAACGGATTTGGAGTCATTATGTCTGTATAACTTCAACCCAAATTCCAAAGGAGTTGTTGCTAGCTTGCAACTCATCATTCTGAACTTCTTCAAAATATCCAAAGTATACTTGCCTTGTGACATCAAAATACCACCTTCTTTTTGCCAAACTTCAATTCCCAAGAAATAATGTAACTCTCCAAGATATGTCATCTCAAACTCAACAATCATGTGTGAGTTAAACTTTTGGAATAACTCATCACTGTTCCATGTGTAGAACAAATCATCCACATAAAGTGCAATAATCAGAATATCCTGACCTGACTGAAGAATATAAATATTGGGTTCAGATAAACTTTTGATGAAACCATGATCCTGGAAGTATTTATCAATTCTTGAATACCAAGCTCTTGGTGCCTGTTTAAGACCATATAAAGCCTTCTTCAACCCTCAAACTTTATTTTCTTTATCTGGAACTTCAAAACCTTTAGGTTGCTCCACATAAATTTCTTTATCCACATAACCATTAAAGAAAGTTGACTTAACATCCATTTGAAGATTTTTCCATGTATACTGAGCATCTAATGCAAGAACCATCATGATTTTATCCATATTTTCCACGGGGGAAAATGTCTTAGTATAATCAATACCTTCTCTCTGTGCATAACCTTTTGCAACTAAATGAGCCTTATACTTATCAATTGTGTCATCTGATTTATACTTAGTTTTATAAACCCATTTAGTACCAATCACCTCTTTACATTTTGGTAAGTTCACCAAATCCCGTGTATCATTTCTCACCAAATAATTCAACTCTTCTTACATAGCTTCATTCCATTCTTTCTTTCTTGATTCTTCTACATAAGTTTGAGGTTCATCCATATTCATTACATGTGTCATAAGTGCATAATTCACAAAATTAATTTTGGATCTGGTAATCCTTCTTTCAAAATTTCTATCTAACATATTGCTTTTAGAATGACTTCTTTCAAACCACTTAGGTTTCTTCTTAACTTCATCTTCCTTTACTGACTTGGAATGTGATTCACCATAAATAGTAACTGTATCTTCTTTTAATTTCAACTGTACAAGTTTTGATTAATAAATTCCCTTCTCATCAAATACAACATCTCTGCTTATTATTACTTTATTTGTTTGAGGATAAAACGACTTGTAACTTATTGTTTCAATACTGTAATCAATGAAAATACACTTCACACTTTTATCATCCATTTTTCTTCTCTTTTCTTTCAGAACATGTGCATATGCAATGCAACCAAAAAATTTCATATGTGCAACACTTGGTTTATGTCCTGACCATGCTTCTTCGGGAGTCAAATTTGTTAAAATAATGTAACTGCAAAGTGTATTCTTATTATTATTTGATATATTATTCATTGGATCAATACCCATTGTGGTTTGATCATGTCGGCTATTGTATAAGGACCAAATCTCCTTTTGTGGATTGGTCATAATGTAATTGTAAAAGACAAAAGAAGAAGTTGGCCCCATAATAGATCAAGAGGCCCCGAAATATAATAAAGGTGGTTATAACCACCCAGTTGGAGAAGTCGGCCCTGCCAGTGAAGAGACACTTCACACGTGCCAATTTTGTATAAATAAGGAGGCTAGTGCCTCACTTAGACACACACCTCACTTGCTCATTGAGAGACAAGTTTCGGAACTGCAGTTGAAGAAGAAGGAGAGAGAGTGGCACATCTTTTGGGAGAGGATCTTCTGCATTAGTTTAATTTATCTCTTGGCATTGTATTTTCTATCTATAATAAGGAAGTTTTGTTGGGTTTTCTTCCCCTAGAGGGTTTCCCAGGATAAATGTTGTGTCTCTTGTGATTGTGTATTTCTCAGTGATCTTGCATTATGCTATTTTTATCTATTGAAATGAAAATAACTATAATAATAGCTTAAACATTAACATGGTATCAAAGCCAAGCTAAAGAGAGCATCTTTCAGAAGAGTGAAAAATGTCACTGTTGTCGTACATGCAAATTAGGGATTTTTGATGGTGAAGCTTTTCAGCCTTAAAACCATCTAGAAAAGTGTGCCCTCCCCCAAAGATTACTTTGGCACTCTTAGTGCACCTTTTCAGTGGTTAGATCTCCCGGAAAGTGAAACCCTAGTTTCACAAAGTACTAGAAGTACCAGAAAACCAGTGTACCAGAAGTACCAGAGTACCAGAGGTACTAGAAAACTAGAAGCACCAGTCCAGAAATCCGCAAATCAATGTTGGAGGAGAAACAATTGGATTTTATCAGATCCAGACACACTAGGCTACTCGCCTCAACCAAGCACACCCCCTGGTAAGTTCAGATTTTGATTTTGAACACTTTCATTTTTCGGTCATTTTCCTAGCTCCAGGTAAAAGATGTCTACAAGAACTAAGCTTGTTGACAAGATGGAAGGTGCAGAAAAATTTTGTGCCTAGAAGTATAGGATTGGACTTGTTCTTGAAGAGAATGACCTAGCAAAATTAGTCAAAGGAGAAATTCTGGAACCCAACAATGCTGCAGAAAAAGCCAAGCATCAAAAGGACACAATCAGGGCCAAAAGAATCATTGCAGATTCAATCAAAGACCACCTGATTCCTTATGCGTTATTTAAGAAGACTCTGAAATAAATGTTTGATGCCTTGACCAGACTATATGAAGGAAAGAACATAAACCGGAATATGAATCTAAGAACTCAACTGAAGAATACAAGGATACAGAAAGGAGAAACAATTCAGGAATATTTCTCCAGAATCTCAGAATTCAAAGAACAGTTAGAAGCAATTGAAGATACCATAGACGAATCTGAACTCATAATGACGACCCTAAATGGTCTCACAAGACCTTGGGATGCATTCATCCAAACGATATGTGCCAGAACGGAGAAACTGAAGTTTGATAGTCTATGGGAAGAATGCATCCAAGAAGAAACAAGAGTAGCGAATCGTGAAGTGTTACTAGCAAGAGATGATGATCAATCCCTAGCTACTCACACCAAAGGAGGAAGGAAGAAACCCTACTTCCAAAAGGAGACTCATAAAGAGCCTCAACATTCAAACAAATTCAATCATAAAGAATCTCATCCAAGGATATTTCAGAAGAAAGGACAACAAAAGGAAAGAGACTACTCATTTGTACAATGCTATCATTGTGACAAGATGGGACATATTGCGAAGTTTTTTCCAGCCAGATGAGAATAATACAAGAGAAAACATAAGAGGCACCATGTCCATGTAGTCGAAGATGAAGAGCCACCCACAAAGATGATAAGAGAGCAGATCAAAGACCATGTCTTAATCTCGACCCTCTCAATATCTGTAACACCTGGAGAGGACACTTGGCTCATTGATAGTGGTGCATCCAAGCACATGACGGGACAAATAAACATTCTCTCTTGTATCTCAGAAAATAAGTTTTCTTAGAAAGTGACACTTGGAGATGATTACCAATATTCCATCAAGGGAATGGGAGAATCAAACTACAAATTGAATTCATGGAATTCACTAAAAATGAAGGATGTACTATATGTACCAGGTTTGACAAAAACCTACTCTCCATTTCAACTTTAGAAAAGAAAGGCTTCAGAGTTTCCTTTATAGATGGAGAAGTTGTTATGTGGGCTAAAGGAGAAACCTTAAATGAAACAATCATCATTGGAAGTGAAGAAAATGGATTGTATAAACTAAAGGGTCACTCAAAGGCTGCCATGACCCACCCCATTGAAAACTCATGTGAAATTTGGCATAGAATATTATCTCACATCAACTACAAGGCGCTACCATACATATGAAAAGAGGTCACAGGTTTACCAAAACTCAAGGTTGATCATGAAGGCGTATGCAATGGATGTGCACAAGGGAAGATCAAGAACCCTTTTCCGAAGAGAGACAACAAAGAAGAAGGAGTCCTAGAGCTCATTCATTCAGATGTATGTGGCCCAATGCCATCGTCCTCCATTAGTGGGTATGTATATTATGTATCATTTATTGATGATTATTCTCATAAGACCTGGATATATTTTTTGAAATCTAAAGATGAAGTGTTCAACAAGTTCAAGGAATTCAAAGCCTTGACAGAGAATCTTTCTGAAAGAAATATTAAGATACTCAGGTCAGATAATGGAGGAGAATATACCTCAAAAGAGTTTGTGAACTTCTGCAAATATGTTGGGATCAAGAGGGAACTCACTACTCCCTATAATCCCTAACAAAACAGTGTAGTTGAATGAAAGAACAGAACGATAATGAAAGTTGTGAAGACTATGATCCGTGATCAAGATCTTCCTATGTGCTTATGGGAAGAAGAAACAATGGCAGCTGTATATGTGCAGAACTAATTGTCCCATAGTGCACTTGGGCTCAAGACCCCGGAAGATATGTTCACCAGAAAGAAGCCATAGGTAAGCCATCTCAAAATATTTTTCTGCCCAGTGTTTATTCATATACCGAAAGAGAAGAGAAACAAGATGGAACCTTCAAGAAAGAAGGGAATATTTGTGGGATACTATGAGATCTCCAAGGCCTTCAGAATCTATATACCAGGTCATTGTCACATTGATATCAATAGGGATGTGACCTTTGATGAAGATGCAACGATCAAGAAATCAAGAAGATGCCAGCTTGAAGAAGTATATGAAGAGGAACCCGTAATCCCCAGAAATGCAGTGAGAGAGGTTCCCAGATCTATAGAACCAGTGAGGGAAGTCGTAACTTCCCCTGATGAGGAAATTATAGAAGACCATGATATATTAGAAGTTCAAGAACCTCCTCATATGACGATCCTCCATAAAAGGAAGCCATCTTGGGCTAGAGAGCTTATTCAAGATGGAGAGAAGTACAATGTTCCCCAAGGAAACAGAAGACAGGGGAAAAGACCAAAGCCATTCTCCAGTTATACGGCTTTGATGTGTGATCTTCTAGAGGAGGAGCCTACCTGCTTTGAAGAATCCATTCATAGAAAGCAATGGGCAGATGCCATGACAGAGGAATACCAATCTATAATAAAGAATGAAGTATGGGAAATAGTTCCCAGACTGAAGAGTAAAGATGTGGTATCCTCCAAATGGCTCTTCAAAATAAAACATGCTGTTGATGGAAGTATTGAGAAGTATAAAGCAATATTTGTCACTCGTGGCTTTTCTCAAAAGGAAGGCATTGACTATGAAGAGAGATTCGCTCCTGTAGCTAGATACACTTCGATCAGAACCATCATAGCTCTTGTAGCTAAGATGAAGTGGAAGTTACACCAGATGGACGTGAAGACAACTTTCCTAAATGGTGTCATCGAAGAGGAAGTGTATATAGAGAAACTTCAAGGATTTGAAGTTGAAAACAGGAAGTCTCATGTCTGCAAATTGAAGAAAGCCTTATACAGATTAAAGCAAGCCTCTAGAGCTTGGTATGGCCATATAGACAGTTTTCTGACGATCTTAGGATTTACCAAGAGTAAAGAAGATTCTAACCTCTACTTCAAGGTCATGAATGATGAGCCAGTAATACTATTACTGTATGTGGATGACTTATTCTTAACTGGAGAAGAAAAGCTCATCACTGAATGTAAGAAGAGACTCGCTTCAAAATTTGAGATAAAAGACCTTGGCCTAATGCATTATTTCTTAGGTATTAAGGTATGGTAGAATTCAGACGGAATATTCTTTAACCAAGGGAAGTATGCAGTCGAAATCCTAAAGAGATTCGACATGTTGGAGTGCAAGTCCATGAATACACCCATGGAAGCGAAGCTGAAGCTGTTGGTCGACACTTCGTCAAAATTGATTGATGCCACATTGTATAGACATATTATTGGATCACTGATGTACCTGATGAATACTAGACCAGACATTTGTTTTGCCATGAACACCTTGAGTCTGTTTCTGGTAGAACCCAGACATGTTCACCGAGTGGCTGCAAAACATGTGATGAGGTACCTTAAGGGTACAATAGATTGTGGTCTTAGCTATGATGGAGATCATGATTTCACATTGAGTGGATATACTGATGCAAATTGGGCAGGAAGTGTTTCTGACATGAAAATCACTTTAGGATACTGTTTCAGTTTGGGATTAGCCATGATCTTGTGGCAGAGTAGGAAGCAATCTAGCATTGCTCTCAACACAATGGAAGCAGAATACATTGATGCATGTTCTGCCAGCTGCGAAGCTATATGGCTTCGAAAGTTGCTGACAGACCTATTTGACTTAGATATGAAAGAAACCATGATCCTATGTGACAATCAGAGCTGCATAAAGATGACAACGAATCTTGTATTCCACGATAGGTCGAAGCACATAGAGATCCGATATCATTACATCCGTGACATGGTGTAGAGAGGAGTCTTAAATCTCCAGTACATTAGCATGGATGAATAGGTTGTTGATGTGTTGACCAAGCCTCTATCTCGTGTAAAGTTTGAGCACTTTCGAGATAAGCTTGGTATAGTCCGAAAGGACCTTCCTCGAAAGGGGGAGTAGTCGTTGTGATGAGACATCTCTTGCTTCCAACCTGATGGTTGTGACGTAAAGAAAGATGATGTGATGTGACTAGTACTATGCTTCCGGCTAGATAGATGTGATGTAAAGCCAGTCTAGTATCCTGCTTTTGACCTGATGGTTGTGATGTAAAGAAGGACGAGTACCTTGCTTCTGACCTGATGGTTGTGACGTAATAGAAGATGATGTGATGAGACTAGCACTAAGATTCCAGCTGGATAGCTGTGACATAAAGCCAGTCTAGTATCATGCTTCCGACCTGATGGTTGTGACATAAAGCATGATGAGCATATTGCTTCTGGCTTGACAACTATGATGTAATTCAAGACGATGAGATGAGACTAGCACTGTGCTTCCGGCTGGATAACTGTGACGTAAAGCCAGTCTAGTATCCTGCTTCCAACTTGATTGTTGTGACATAAAGTAGGACTAGTATCTTGCTTTCAGCTTTATTGCTGTGACGTAAAGAAAGACTATTAGATGAGACTAGAACTGTGCTTCTGGCTTGATAGCAGTGACATAAATCCAGTCTAGTATTATTATGATGAGCTAGCCTCGTGCTGTGATGATGATGATGATGTATCAGTTTTATACTAATACATATTGATGCAGATGATGATTGCATTCCTTTGAGAATGACGATGCTGCTGATGAAGAAAACTTTCGATGATTTATAGATATACCAGTCAGTGTTCTAAGATGATATTGATGATCCTGTCCTCTCACCCACTTGATGTTGTTGATGATGTTGTCCTCTTTCTCTCGCATGATGTTGTTGAAGAATACCCTTCTTGTTAAGGGGGAGTGTTAAAATAATGTAACTGCAAAGTGTATTCTTATTATTATTTGATATATTGTTCATTGGATCAATCCCCATTTTGGATTGATCATGTCGGTTATTGCATAAGGACCAAATCCCTTTTTGTGGATTGGTCATAATGTAATCGTAAAAGGCAAAAGAAGAAGTCGGCCCCATAATATATCAAGAGGCCCCAAAATATAATAAAGGTGGTTATAACCACCCAGTTGGAGAAGTCGACCCTACCAGTGAAGAGACACTTCACACGTGCCAATTTTGTATAAATAAGGAGGCTAGCGCCTCACTTAGACATACACCTCACTTGTTCATTGAGAGAAAAGTTTCGGAATTGCAGTTGAAGAAGAAGGAGAGAGAGTGGCGCATCTTTTGGGAGAGGATCTTCTGCATTAGTTTAAGTTATCTCTTGGCATTGTATTGGCTATCTATAATAAGGAAGTTTTGCTGGGTTTTCTTCCCCTAGAGGGTTTCCCAGGATAAATGTTGTGTCTCTTGTGATTGTGTATTTTTCAGTGATCTTGCATTATGCTATTGTTATCTATTGAAATGCAAAGAAATATAATAATGGCTTAAACATTAACAAAATTCAACACTTCCTTTGTAGGAAATATATTAAGAATTTATAATGATGTGTGTACTTATTCAACCCAAAACTCATTACCAAGTGACTTAGCCTTTAACATGCTCCTAGTCGTCTCAACTATGGTTCTGTTTTTCCTCTCCGCCACTCCATTATGTTGAGAAGAGTATAAATTGGTAAAATCTCGCTTTATACCATTCTTACTACAGTAATTCAAGAATTCATTTGACCTGTATTCTCCCCCATTATCTGTTCTTAGGGTGAGAATATTTAAACCACTTTGTTTTTCAACCAATGCCTTGAACTCAAGAAAATTAGAAAACACTTCATATTTCTCCTGCAAAAAATACACCCAAATCTTCCTTGAAAAATCATCAATGAAAGTGAGAAAATAACGATCCTTTCCAAAATAAATTGTCTCCATTGGACCACACAAGTCTGAATGCACCAACGCTATATGTTCACTAGCCTTCCAAGTTCTATTTGAGAAACTTTCCCTGTTGTTTCCCAAAAATACATCCTTCACAACCTTCATCATCATTCTTGATATAGGGAAGACCATTCACCATATTATTCTTTTGAAGCAACACCGAATTCTGAAAATTCAAATGTCCCATTCTTAAATTCCAAATCTTGTTGTTCATCTCTTATGTTGCATTCAAACTTTGTGAAAGACTTGAATCATCAGAAAGCTTGAAAATTCTATCTTTAGTCATTTCTCCTTTTGCCACAACTGCATTATGATTCAACTTATCCATGATTAAACATTCCTTGTTATCAAAAAATAACTTATAGTTATGCTCCATCATCTATACTACAGAAAGTAGGTTCTTCTTCAATGCTGATGTCAACAATGTGTCATCAATACAAATTTTATTTCCATGCAAAGCTGGAATTGCAACTGTGCCTTTCCCTTTAACTTCTGAAGCTCTATCATCACCAAATACAACTTTACCAGACTAATTGTCATTAATTCTAGTAAACAACTCCTCTTGAGATGTCATATGAGTTGAACATCCCAAATCAATATATAATGCTTCACTTTCTTCATTATGTGCCATGAAACTTGATATGAATAACTTCTCATTTTTGGTTTCTTCTACAACTGTATTAGCACCTTTGTTTTCCATATCCTTCATTTTTGCATAACAATTTATTTCAAGATGATCATATTTATGACAATAATGACACTATGGACCTTGTCATTCTTGAGATCCTTCTCTTCCTCTTTCTCTTCCACGAAAACCATCTCTTTTTTGTTCTCTGAATTGATTTGAACTTCCTCTAAACAGAATTGGGCTTCTTCGTCTTCCTCTAAATGCATTTCCTTGATAATTATGTGATTGTTGTGGATTTCTATTATAATTATATTTTTGATATTGATCTCTACCTCTTCCTCTTCCTCTATGCCTTGTATAAAAAGCATGCTCCACTTCTCCAGTTGGTTGATTTTCTTCAACAATAAGCAAAAATCCACTTAATTCATCAATCTTCATTGTATTTAAATATTTGGAAACCATAATACTAGTGGTGACCATCTAAAACTTGGGCAAAACACTTCTTAAAATTTTCTCATTTAGTCTCATTTCTGGAACATCTTCACCTAAGGACCTCATCTGATTAACAAGATCTTGCATCTTTGTGATGTAATCATGAATAGATTCATTACTTTGCATGTTGGCATTTTCAAAATTTCTCCTTAGTGTTTGCAATTTAGATACAACCACACCTTCATATGTATTCTTTAAAATATACCAAGCTTTCTTAGATGATTATGCACCATTAATTCTTGTAAATATAGATTCTTCAACTGCGCTCCCTATAAGTGAAGTGCTTCATTATCTTTCTTAATAATTTCCTTTAAAGATTTCTTGTCATCATCACTTAATGTTTTGAATTCATCAGCAGAAGGCATAGTATATCCATCAATTACAAGCTCCCATAAATCTTTAGTAATGAATATAGGTTGAATGTGTTTTCTCTAATAGAAATAATTTGTGCGAACAAGTTTAGGAAACACAATATTACTGGTCTCCATGAAGAATAAATAAGAATGAGAGAGAGAATAAGAGAGAATACGCAAAGGCAACACAAAGTGTCCCACTTCGCTCGGGACGAGAATAACTGTCCCAAAAGATGGGACTCAACCACCACCAAAATGAATCCTTTTATTAATTTCGATAGTAAAATAAGTACATCACAACACAATTCAATAAGGGATAAACCCTTTTACAAAATATTTCAAAAAATAAGAGATAATTTATTTTACACCTTATCTCATATACAAACTCAAATTTCTACTTTCTCTTAAGCACTAATCCTCTCTCATAAACATTAAAGAACTAATTCTCCCTCAAGATCCTTCACATATTAATGGTAAGCCTTTATATTGTTCATAAGCCATCACATTCCTTTTGAATAGTTTATATTAAATGGATGGGAATATTTCAATAAAGTCATACACCAATCCATTCTCATTTAAATAAATGCGTACCAATCCAAGACCAGTCCCACTCTACCGTAAATGAAACAATCGACCATGTAGCAGTTAATGCACCAATGGATGCACACAAACCAACAACAAACCCATGCATGCATTCCATGCACAAGTCACACAACCTCTTATTTAAACCAGTCACATGCCACACAAGGAGAATGATAGCTCACGCTAAACACTTATCTACTCATATTATTCTTCCACGCAACAAGTTCACGCTGCAAACTACAAACACTCTTTCCAAATGCTCTTTCTAATGTTCTTCTTCCACACACCAGTCCGCCCATCCGTGCAAATGCACCAGTTGGTATCACACACCAAATGAAGAATTGAAGCTTGAGAATTCTTTGAAAGGAACAATGACACCTTCTGCAAACACTCCACACTTCTATTCCATCCTCTCTGCAATCTCCATGCAACATATCGCTTGTCTTCTTTCCCACAGTGGGCACCAATCTTCTCACACAAACAATAGCATAAATACCTCACAAATGACCAACCTCGCTCTGATACCAAATGAAGAAATACATCAGCATAATAATGGAGCAATTAAACAATAACAATGAACACTCAACTCAAACTTTCTCATTACCAAGCATGAATAAACACAATAAGAGAAGATGCTATGGTAAATCATCTTCTCCTACAATCTCTCCAATAATCTCTCCTTGAATCTCTCCTTGAATCTCTCAAACATATTTCCTCACCTTAATTATAATTTCTAGACATAAAAAATAACAATAATACTAAAAATCAATTACATTTAGAATATGATAAATGAATAATTATTCTAACATTTTCTTATTGCCAAAACTTAACCCATGATTAACTCATTTTTTCACCCACTTTGACTAGTCAACTTCTTCTAGGAGCTTCTAGAATAATTTGACTTCTTTGACCTTCTAGGGGCTTCTAGATAACTTATGAGGGTTCTCCAACTTCACAAGGCCATATCTCCCTAACTGTAAGGATCCATGTGGTAACACATATCACCAGAAACAACACAATGAGTATTCTCCATCTAGAATAGTCTCATTTGCAAATTCACTGATATTCATTACATTATTCCTCAATCAATTTTGGGTTCCCTAATTAAACTGTTGGGGCTAACCATTTGGAATTCACAAATCGTCTTCCCATGAGGGCTTTCACCATGAGGGGAACACTTTGGAGTTCATCCATTTTGTATTTCCTATCAACCATGACATGACATCAATGCTACAACTCATTTTACTATCAACACATCATTATGACACTACTTGACATCAACCCTTTGACATCAATTACATCAATGACAACATAATCCAAAAATCAATACATCAATGATACAATCTCATAACTATGACAATACTTGACATCAACCCTTTGAAATCAATCCTTTGAAATCAATGACAACATAATACAACAATATCCCCCTTTGGAATTGATGGCAACACCAACATTAGTGCCAACACCAATCATTGATTGATCAGGGGATCAAATTTTGCTCAAATTTCAAAGTGCTCGGAATGCGACGAACACAGTGCCATTGCGTCCGTCTCGTCTTCCTGAATCCGGTGGTATTTACTTTGTCAAACGGACTCCGTATGGAGAAGATGTTGCGATCTGTTCGCCAAGCCAAACATGCAAAAAAATTTGATGCTGACTGTACCAGTCCGTACATTCCGTACGGTCTGACGTGGCAGGACCGTACGACCATACAGTGGTGATGTGGTAGATGTTGATTGGTTGATTGTTGGAAAATTTGGAGCTGACAGGTGTCTGGTTGGATGGCAAATGATATGAGGACACGTGGCCCAATCTGTGGGCGCCACGTGTCACTCATTGGTTGGCTAGTGGTTGTATGTAAAATATATGGGAGTCCGCGGGGTTCGACCCCCGGACCTCCCCAACACCTAACGCCTTTGCACGACTGCCCGACCATTGGGCCACCAGTTAGTTCTTATTTAACATATGGTTTCAATTTTATTTGAATTCATTTATTGTATTAAATGGAAAGGGGGGCGGGCCGAGGCTTAGCCCCGACCCGTGGTTCCGTTACAACATATAACCGTGTATTATAATATGTGGCGCGGGTTTATAAAACATAACCCAAAGTTTATATGACCATTGTAATATGTATAATGCGCGCGGGGTTTACAATGTGTGGAGCGCCCGGTCGCGGGGTTGTATATATGTATTGCCATGTGCCCACGAATTGAAGCGCGGGGGGGGAGGTTACACCCGTTGCAACGAATTAACCACCTTTTGCCCATGCGAGAGGTCACATGCGCCATACGCCCAGGTGCCAAGGCGGTTAGGGGCTGGCGCGCCCTTAACCGTTCTATGGTTTGCACCGTTGGTGCGATTGCACCCGGTGCTGGGTTTTTACGCCATATAATGCATGTGAGCCAGGTTCAATGGGAAGGGTGCGTTTTGTAGATGCAGAGACAACAAGCTTGAAGAAGGGGACTTCCAGGAGGCATAACTTCTTCATTTTTCGACTGATTGAGGTGCCGAAAGAGCCCAGACATGGGTTTTGGGATGCTCTGAAGCCATTGGAGCAGTCGATTTGTCAGTTTGAGCATTGTAAGACATGTTTTTGAGCACTTTTTGAGAAATTAATAATAATGATCCATTAGAAGCTGGATCAGGAGATGTAGCCCATAAGAGGGGTGAATTTTTTTATCATTTGCTATGCTTATGTGTTTATGTTCATTGATTATGCTGTTGTCTATGTGTAATTTTCATAATTAATCCTTTAATTTATGTGTTGCAAACTGATCCTTTTTCTTTTAAACACATAACATTAACTTGCAATAAGTTTTCAAGTTTTTCAAGTCTTCTTCATTTTTTAGATCAAGTTGGTATCAAAGCACTGGTTTTGAAGACTTGATTGTTTGCAAGTTTTGTTTCTGATGCTCACAAGGTTTAAACTCACAAGAGGAGAAGGTCAACTTATGGAGCCAAGTTCTTATCTGACAAGGAGGAAGCAGATTCATTCACCGCAAGTTTCAGAGAGACATTCACCAAGCATGGCTCATGCAGAAAGTCACGAACGTGTTCCGGATGAAAATGAAGATCTCAGAGAGGCTGTCATGGAGTTGAGAGATATGATAAATATCTTGATGGAACGGAACATAATGTCGCAGGGTGAAGGCTCCAACCCTTCAATGCATAAAGGAGGCGGTGGTGACAAAACTCCAGGCGAAAATGGAGGGAATGGTGCTTCTCCACCACCCTCTCCTCTTCCATCATCATCTTCTTCTTCTTCTTCTTCTACCAGTTCAAAACATCTTCCGAATTCTCCAAAGGGGCATGGTAAAACTCCTTTGCAAATTCCTTCATTAAAGCTTGATATAAAATTTGAGTTGCCAATTTATAATGGAGAAGTTAACGCTGAAAAGTTAGATAACTGGATACGTCAAATTGA
>ML796060.1:120074-172653 GCA_009831015.1 Picea engelmannii
AATATAATATATGCTGGTTTTCCCGGTTTGGGTTTCCAGGTGAAAAATCTCTGTGTAATGTTTGTATTTTCCATTGTATCTTTTCTGTTCTTTTCTAAATATCAGTTTGCAGTAGATATTGTACAAGGTTAGAATTTACAAAAAATAGATATTCAATGTGCTCAAATATCCTCTCCATAAGAGACCATTGCTCTCTTATTTATACTCTCCAAGTAGCTTCCTCTAGGGGTTATATTTTATCCAACTTCCTTCTTTTAGGGCTAACCCACTTCTAACCACTTTTTCCACTTACAACCACTTTATCCACAAATATTGAAATCTCCACTTGTAGTTGTGACTAATATATTTTTAATTATTTTAGTATTGCAACAACTTAACCCATGATTAACTCCTTGTTTCACCCACTTTGACTAGTCGACTTTTTCTAGGAGATTTTAGAATAATTTGACTTCTTTGACCTTCTAGGGGCTAGATAACTCATGAGGGTTCTCCAACTTCACAAGGCCACATATCCCTAACTGCGAGGATCCACGCGGCGTACCACATATCACCATAAGCATCACGATGAGTACTCTCCATCTAGAATAGTCTCATTTGAAAATTCACTAATCTTCATTACATTATTCCTCAATCAATTTTGGGTTCCCTAACAAAACTGCTGGGGATAACCATTTGGACTTTGCAAAGTGTCTTCCCGTGAGGGATTTCACCATAAGAGGACCACTTTGGAGTTCATCCATTTGATACTTCCTATCAACCATGACATGACATCAATGATACAACTCCCTTTACTATCAACACATCATTATGACACCACTTGACATCAACCCTTTGACATCAATTACATCAAGGACAACATGATCCAACAATCAATACATCAATGTTACAATCTCATCACTATGACAATACTTGACATCAACTCTTTGACATCAATCCTTTGAAATCAATGACAACATAATACAACACAATGTTGTTAGTGCTTTGTTTCATGTTTTTATTTTTTTTTCTTATAGATAGACCATGATAAATGTGAGTTCTTGCATGACCTAAAGAAGTGTTTCCCACTCAGAGTGAAGAGGTGCTTCCTACAACACCTAGTAACTCAAACCCTTTAGAAGGTATTTTTTTTGGCAACTTAAATGTTTCCATATCATTTTTACATCATATTTCTTGTTTACATGCCCATATAACATTGAACAAAATGTATGTAAAAAAATAGATATTCCATGACCTGCATACTCCTATTAATTTTCCAAACTTTTCATGATAATGCTAAAAAAACAATATGTGTGAATACAATAGAAAATAATAAATATGTCTTGTTCATTCATCTTAGGATTTATCCTCATCCGATGATTGGCTATCTACACAATTTTACCTACATACTCCATATTTACATCATATTTAATCGTATTTCTTGTTTACATGCCCATTTAATATTAAAAAAAATTATTTCTAAAACATATATTATGTGACCTATACATTCTGTCCAAAATTTTCATAATGATGCTTAAAAAATAGTCTTGTGTGTATGAAATCGAAGATAATAGGTTCGCTTTGTTTATTCATTTGAGACTCATCACTTGATGATTGGTTTTCTGCAAACTTTAATCTGCATACTCTTGTTAATTGTCTAAAATTTCCATGAGGAAGCTAAAATTGTGTTTTGTGGATGAGCTACAAGAGAGTAGTTATGTCGCATTCATTTGTTTGAGGATTTTTCCTTGTTCGGTGACTTACGATCTATACAATGCTTAGTAGAAGATCCCAAATTGGTGTTCTTGTGAAATAACACCATACTATTTTTCAATCCATGACCATGTAACATCGTACATTCTTAAACGATTATGTGTATGATTTTCAAATAACAATGGTATCAAATACTCAATTACTAGGGAAATTGTTTGTATTTTTGTCAAATAATAACTGACTAGTTGAATATGGCCAAAAAAAACATTATTTTGCAAACTTAAATATTTGAAAGACTTAAACTATATACCCTATATTGGAGAATTCATATTTCCATTGCAATTATCTCCTTGTGAGATTAATAATAATTAGGTACATATAAAATAATAAATACATAATCCATTTGTGATCTATGAAAATAATGACCAACTATATAGTTTCATTGGAAACCAAACAACTCCATCAAAGAATAAATAAAACTCATCATGAAATGTAATGTAAGGGAGAAGTTATAGTTACTATTCAAAATCCATATATATACTTGTTATCGGAAAATTATAGGTCTTTATAGATTTTGTTGAATTGTGGATATGAAACATTTCATAACTTCAAAAAAAACAAATAAACCTTGACTCAAAAAATATTATAATCAATGATAATGATAATGATAATCTAAGACCAATAACTACTATTACATTAAAAAATAAAGATTTTCTCTTCATTATAGGAGATTATCCCAATAAATCCTCAATAGAAGGTGCCATTAGGAAAATTCAAACATTATGATATAGAAAAAAAAATAAAAAAACTATATGCAAAATTTAATACTCAATTAGTAAGATAAATCTATGTATGATTGTAAAAACATAATTGTTTAGTTGAAGATGGCTAGAAAACATAGAAAACATTATGTTATTAAGTAAAAATTTAAAAACCATAAATTATACCACATCGTGAAGAATTCATATTTCAATTTTATTTAGATTGTTGTAATTATATTCTTGTGACATTTCAATTTTATTTAGATTATTGTAATTATATTCTTGTGACATTGATAATACTTACGTAGATAGAAAAGGGTAGAGACATAATGCACTACTGATATATGAAACAAATGTTCAACTATCATTTCATTGGAGATCAAATAAATACATCAAGGAATACAAAAAAAAACTCAAAAAATAAGTGTAATGTAGAAGGCAAAGTTATGATTCAAAATCCATATATAGAGTAGGTAATAGAGAACATAGATATTTACAGGCTGTAAGTTGAATCACGAAGAAGAATTCTCTCATAGCTTAAATAGAAGAAACAAAATAAACCTTGACCTCCCAAAATTATAGTTCATGATATTCTATGTAAGAAAAACTTTACTTATGTGGTTCCATAAAATGAATATGTGAGTATGGAAAACATGATTTCCATTAGAAAATATAATAAGAAAATGATTTATAAAAGCCTTTATGCTAACTAGGAATATTTTTTTTCTTTTTATCAAAACAATAATCTTTTACCTGAGATATAATATATATCTAGTAATTATGTTTTCATATTTTTTTATTATGTTTTTATCTTTTTGTTTTTTTCTCTTTTCCATGAGTAACCCTCAATAATTCCAATTTATATAACTAGTATGTATGGATGTAATATCATGTGAATAGACTAATTTTCCTCATATTTTCACCTATGACATTAAGTTCCAAACATATCCAACATTGCATACAAGATCACAATTACTTTAAATGACAATATCCATTGAAAACATGTCCTTTGTAATGACGTCCCTTTGTAGTTTCTGAGTGAATGCTTTCCATTCATATACTAGAGGAGGGACCTAGTGTAATATCATATCATCTTTCTTTGATGTTAGATATTAGTAAAACTAAAATATAATGGATATTTATGTTATTATTTATATGTGGAATGATAATGTTGTCTTATTATTCGAAAAATAATCCCCTGGGAGGTTATTGATAGTGATCCTAGTCTTACACCCTCATCTAACAATAGTAGGAGATGGTCATATTCATCCATTAACTCATGTGAACAAAAAGTATATGATATGTACATTTATGTCAATATAATCATGTGTACATGCATATTGTAGTGTATCCATGCATTCAATCAATCAACGTGATTTTGAAGTTAATGTTTGTCCCTTTCTCATATGCATCTCATAGTGGATCATTACATTAGAGTGAGCATCCATCCCTTAGAGGGTTTCGGATTGAACCATCACCTTGGTTATGTCACCATTCATTAGATCATGAACCTTGGTAGAGGGAACATGATCCAAACATAAAACATTATCTTATGTTGGTCAATATGTAGGTGAATATGAGCATATGTATGTATGCATGTATACATAAAATTATGCTCTTCTTTATATTTATGTATTTGTACCTATGGGACATGATAGGTTGGATGGATAGGGTTATTTTCATTTGAATGCTTATGCTCATTCAAATTCGGCCAAGATCATTCCAAGGGTGGGGATTAGCTAGGGGACTAGGATTAGCTCAAGGGTCATGATTTGTACATCCCACCATGAAAAATTGAAGGGTGACTTCAAGTAATTGGAACTCCTTCATGAGAGTAAACAAAGCTTGGAGATAGTTTTGCACTTTCTTAGCAAATTTATTAATATTTATAAATAAATTGAGCCCACCACTAATGGGTTTATTGAATTGATATGGAGATGCAAGGAGAAATTCATGGACATAGGTAAATGACCTACCAAAAAGGTACACATATTTAAATAACAAGTCATTTTTATGTTTAATTTCAAGGACATGACAAAATTGATGATTTTGAAGGTTAAATATATCAAGCATCTTCACATTTTCCCCTATATTTATGATCGATTCCTCATAGCTTATGAGAGGCTTCCATCGGATGAAAAGATACCACATTATTTTACTAGAATGATTTACATTGATGTTTTTGAGAACATGAAGCTGAACTACATAGACCTTCCATCTAAATACTACGGTGTTGGAAATGGTCACACATGTAATAAAACGATTCATTTAGGGATCTTTCTTTGCCTCATTCTTCACCTCCCCTATTATCTAACCCACCCAAGGTGGTAGCTTTACCCTTAGAGATGGAAACAATATGTCAAGTTAGTCGATAGGTGAGAGTTTCCATAGTTGATAGCTTGCAATTAGTGTTTGTAGGGATCAATGCTGGTTTGAGAAGGTAGAGAAACCGAGTCAATTCATGTGATGCATTTGTTGATAAATTTGATTAAAAAAATTCGATTTGATGAACCATCAATAACTCATTGCCCATGCAAAGAAATATCAATATAGGTGGCATGATCCATTCATCTATGAGGTCAAGGGAATGAGATTTATATGCACTTGTAAAAATGTACATTAAACTATGGGTTTGATATGTGTAAGAATTGATTATGTTTTAATATATTAAGAGAATAATTTGGTTATCATTTGCACATGTTTTCCCTATCTAGATATATGTGTGGCAACAAAAGTTATTTATATTTATTAACTATAATTCACTCATATGATAAATGATTATTGAATCAATTAAGATCGGAATAAGTGTGGACATATATAACTTGTCACATACTCTAAATGAGGTACATTTACCCCTCTCTCTTTATATATATATAATAGTTCAAACATCTCTAGAAATTTTTATTTGAAGAAAAGTGTATATATAAAGTTATGTGAACAAAATTTTCTTAAATTGATATGGTTTCTTAAATTGATATGTTGTTGATTCCATCCCTAGGCACTATGGGTATGGAACAATCCCTTTTCCATATATACATGGAGGCATTTTGTAGGCACTAACTTTTCAATTAAAACTATGTTTGAAGTACAATATAATTAATTTATTTTATATTAAGTATATATTAAGAAAACTTTAATTTTTATGGAGGTGGAGAATTCTCGGTAATGTTGATATTATCCATCTCACTCAAAATGTCCCACTCAAGTAATGGTACACGATTGTTTTTTAAGTACAAATATGCATATATGATTTTCAATTTTTTATGTAGCAAATTATTTTCCATGTATCTAAATTAGTACCGTGTATACAATTTCATCTTTATTATTTAATTTTAAATTCTTATGTATATATACATGTGTTTTATGTCAACTAGGATGAGGATGTGCATGTATATGGGGCGAATTAGATTCATGTACATTTGTGTCACATTCAATTTTTTTATTTTATGGATTTTGTACACATGAGTTTTGCAGAGTTATGTACAAAGTTGGGGCGAATTAGATTCATGTACATTTGTGTCACATTCAGATTTTTTATTTTATGGATCTTGTACACATGAGTTTTGCAGAGTTATGTACAAAGTTGTTAATTTTTTCGAGGTGTATGTTTTCAAATTTTGTATTTGGTTTCAAAATTTCAAGTATATACTATATATTTTTGGACTATCTAATATTTTGGAAATGTGTTTTTTTAGATTATTATGCATTTGTGTTTAAATATATATTTAAAATTTGTATTTTTTTTAGGATTTTTATAAAATAAATAATGAATGATGAACATTGTAAACTTGTATAGCTTACTTGCATGTTTGTTTTTCAAATAGTTTTTTTTTTTTTTGTCAAATATGAATATAATGAATAAGCTATGTAACTTCCAGTTTCAATGATCACATTTTCATATTATTGATTATTCTTTGAGGACACTTGCGAGAAAGTGATCCGATTAAAACATGATACTTTATGATTAGTTGCTTTGGTTTATGAGTTAAAAATGAGGTCATCATTGAGTATTGAAATTTGATATGTTAATTATATTGATGTATATCATTGATAGATATTATGATGAGGTTTTCTCAGTGTGCAAGAGACATGACACGATGAGGATGTTGATGGCATCGACATAAAACCTTGGACTTTGGATTGACTCAGGGAGTGGACTATTGACTTTGATTATGAGTATTTGTTTTATTAAGCATGTATTATGATGATTTCTGTTATGGATTTCATGTATAAGAGTTATTAATATTATCTTTGTCAGTAGATGCAAGCATGGTGACACTTTATAATACGACTCACATATGGAGTAAATGGGTCATACACAGATATCCGACAGATAAGGGAGAGGTGTGGAAGCATCCCTGTCACAGCCTACTAGCACTCCCACCGTTAACTGAACTGGAGATTAACGACTACCTTGTTCTTGAGAGGTTCAAGATGCTGTGAGAGGAGACTGAGATAGTCACTCACGATGATTTTTGAGGGGCATGAAATAAATTGGATTCGTTATTCCTCAGTAAGCCCTTATTCTCACAAAAGGTTAATGATGCAGGAGCATCGTAAACAAGCGCAAAAGAGGAAGGACATATGGATATGCACCAATGTGCATTTTGAAGATGTTTTGAATTTGAAAAGATGAAGAATTAATGTAATATCTGGAAAATATATTTTTTCTTTTATGGTTTGGAGATTGTAATGCAAATCTTGAGCGTTTTCTCTCATCTGTCGATTGGAGACAATTAATGTAATGAATGTAAAGTAGATGTAGGATTTAATTCAATTAGATAGCTAGAGGCTATAGGAGGGGAAACTCTAGAAAGCTCCCTCGTATGTATGGTATTGTATTATTATTCTCAATTGTAAGAGTAGACGGAAGAGAGAAAGAGAGAGTAGAGAAGAACAAAGATTGTAAACTCGTATGAGCAGACAGTTGTTGCTATAGGACCCATGTTCAGATGCACTTGGATTAATATAAGGAATATTTGATCCAACTTCATGGTGTTTATGAATTCTATTTACATCTATTGAATGGTATGTTTATACTTAATTTCAGTCTTTGTTATGCATTTGTTTCAATACCGTGTATGTGTATGATTTCATGTTGAATGTATGAAGTCTGTGAGAGGGAGAGTATGGGTTTCAATTGTTTCTCTTCCTGAGAATTCCTGCAAGGAGTGCAGTGAAGGTCCACAAAGAGTGTGTTGACAAGACTCTAAGTTTTACCTCAGATAATCTCAAGAGAGATACCGTTGTTTTTTCATACGATTAGAAGTGCAAGGATAGCATAGATCCATGCAAGGTGTGCACAGGTAGGTTGAGGTCTTAGAATTTTCCAACCCAGTGAATGGTTGAAGAGCTTCTATCGCAAAGAGTGCACATAACTGAGAAGTTCAGATAATAAGAGATTATCGTGAAGCCGTGAAGAGTGCGGGAAAGAATTCCCTAGGATCCTTGAGTTTGCATCAAGAACCAAGCTCAGGAAGGATAGAGGCTTCAAAGAGTTCGAAGGGAAGACGAGGGTCGAAGTCGTTTCACAAAAGGAAAGCTTAGAAGGAAGGGTGCCAAGTCATTTGGCAAGGTTTGTCAAAGGTCTGAATGGACGGTTGAAATTCTCAGAGGGAGAACTACTGATTCGCCATGGACCATTGGATCTAGTGGATCAGCGGAGAAGTTAAGGTTGAGTGTCTTTTAACACCCGCAAGCTCAGAAGAAATAGTAACTACCAGATCCAGATCAACAGGAGCCGTTGATCTTGTGGTTTTGAATTCGGGAATCAAAGTGTGGAGAAAGTCGTGACTTGGAGATCTTGAGTTGCGAAATCCCGATACGTGAAATTCCTACACAATCTGGACCATCATATCGAGGAGGAATTAGGACTGTTGATCTGTAAACAAGGAAGTCACGAGTTCAGACTTCGGGAGACAAGACAAGAGTCGCATCGCGAAATCACGAGCCACGAAATATCGACGCGCTCGGAGGTGGATCCCAAGACGTAACTAAGGTCACATGGTTGAGGCATAAGGGAGGAGCTAAACATCCGTTAGCCCATTTTGGGGTTTTGGGAGTCAAAGGAATCAAAGGGACTCACAACATAAATCGTGAAGTCACGAAATATGAAGACACCCTTTTGGGTAAAGGTTGTGGTCATGCTGGTTGGTCACGTGGAGAGGAGGTTCGCGTCTAGTGCTTATTCGCACAGGCGTAACTTATAAGAAGGACTCATTGTTATGTGTGATAAGGTTCCAATGGGAACTAAAGAGCCACTCTAGCTTAAGGAAGTAGAAATATCCAAAGACTGGGAGGTCACGTAGAACCTGCTGAGGTAGGGGTGTTGCGTCAGGTGGTATAAGAGCCTAGCTAACAACTTTTGTTTTCTGTAGAGGGAAGACAAAGTAAATTTGTGGTTTGAATTCTGTGTGGACAGATTGAAATAATGCTGCCAAGAAGACGTTAAGAAAGAATTTTACCCGATCCAGTTGTGGAAAGGGAAATGAGGGAACTTTGTGCTCGATTAGATGCTACGGAGACAACACAGAGATGAACAACTGATACTTGAGATATCAGTGAGGTTGAAAGAGAAAATGAGGCTGGTGCCGAAGAAGAAGTTGTAGTCGAAGATGATGCAGAAGAACGTCTATTCAAAGTTGTTGCAAGAATAGGGGCCAAAGAAAAAATAGACATCCTGATGTATGAAGGCAACTTAGACGTTGAGGAGCTATTAGATTTGTTTAGAGATCTGGATAAATAATTCGACTATGAGGATATCAAAGAAGATAAGAAAGTAAAACATGTTGTCACTAGACTGAAAAGGCATGCAACACTGTGGTGGGATGAAATGCAGGATGACAGGCGTTGGAAAAGAAAACAACGAATCAAAAGTTGGGACATGATGGTCGCCAAGATGAAAACCAAGTTTATACCTAGAGATTACCAAATTAATCTGTTTCAAAGAGTGCATAATTTGAGATAGAATAGGATGATAGTGAATGAATACATTGAAGAATTTTACAGACTCAACATTAGGGAAATTCGTCAAGAGAGTGATGATGAAAAAGTTGCCAGATACATGAATGGATTGAGATATGAAATTCAATATGTGATGAGCATGGTGACAATCATAAATTTGGAAAATGCTTATCAGATTACTCTGAGGGAAGAATAAAAATTGTCTCGAAAGCAAGGTCAAAGGGGCAGAGGCAGAAGTCAGAGCAGAGGTAAAGCAATTTCCCAGAACAGAGTACAAAAGCCCAAGGATGAAGAAAATAAATCTCATAGTCACCCAGAAAGGAGAGGAAGTTCACAAGGAGGAAAATATGCTGACATGAACACTTTTCCTCGTGCAAGAGGTAGAGGAGGTGAAATAAAGTGTTTTGTCTATGGAAAGGTCGGACACAAATATTTTGAATGTCCAGATAGAAAAAGAGATGGAGGAGGTGAAGCTCACATTTTAGAAGCACAAAGGCGAAATGTTGAGGCATAAGATGCATAAGGTGAAAGATCCTTAATGATGCGGAAAATTCTCTTGAAGCCAGAGAAGGAAATAGAGAATCCAGTCCAGAGGAACAGTTTGTTCAAAACTGCTTGCAAGACCAAGGATAGGGTATGCAAGGTGATAGCGGACAATGGAAGCACGGATAATCTAGTATCCACAGAGATGGTGGAAAAGCTGGAATTGGAGACAATCACACATCCAATCCCATATAAGGTTTCATGGTTGCAAAAGGGACATCATGTAACCGTCACTAAACAATGTTTAGTTGAGTTTAAGATAGGGGGATACATAGATGAGATTTTATGTGATGTTATTCCCATGGATGTCTGTCATATTTTGTTGGGGAGACCGTGGCAATATGACAAAAATGTTGTTCATGATGGAAAAAAGAACAAATATACCTTGGATAAGAATGGTAGGACACACATGTTGCTTCCAATTGAAGACAAGAAGGTGAAAGAAGAAGCAAGAAATACTACAAGAAGGACGAAGAAATGTAGTTTGATGTGATGAGGAAACCTAGAGTCATCTTGACCAGTACTTCAATGGATGATCTACCTAAGGAAATTCAGGAAATGCTGGAGAATTTCGCTGATATAGTAGTGGATAATTTACCTTGTTCGTTGCCATCCATCAGAAGTATAAGCCATCCCTGACCTTATACCAGGGGTGAGTTTACCAAACAAAGTAGCGTATAGATTGACGTCATGGGAGAATGAATAAGTTAAGAAACAAGTCCAATATTTGATGGACAAAGGGTTGATTAGAGAAAGCTTGAGTCCATGCACTCTGCCAACAATGTTAAGTCCAAAGAAAGATGGCGAATGGAGGATGTGTACAGAATCAAGGGATATAAACAAAATCACCATCAGGTATAGATTCCCTTTACCTAGTATGGATGACTTTATGGATTGCTTGAGTGGAGCAAAGATTTTTTCAAAAATTCATTTGAAAAGTGGATTTCATCAAATTAGAATGAGGGAAGGTGATGAATGGAAGATAACATTCAAGACAAATGAAGGACTGTATGAATGGATTTTCATGCCATTTGGTTTGATGAATGTGTCAAGTAATTTCATGAGATTGATGAACGAAGTCTTGAAAGATTTCATTGGTACGAATCTTCAGTAAGACCGAGGAAGATAATTTGAGACACCTAACTCTAGTAATGAGGAGGTTGCAGCAAGATAAGTTGTTGATAAATTTGAAGAAGTTTTCTTTCATGAAGACATAACTCATTTATTTGGGGTTCATGATCTCTTCGAATGAGTTGAATATGGATCCAAAGAAGGTAAAAGTGATCAAAGAATGGCCATCGCTGAAGAATATATTTCAAGTCAGAAGCTTCCATGGATTAGCCAGTTTTTACAAGAAGTTCATAAAAAAATTTAGTGGAATTTCTGTGCCAATTATGGACACAGTCAAGAAAAGACATAAATCTTTTCATTGGACAGAGGAAGAAGAGAAAAGTTTCAAGTTGTTGAAAGAGAAGATAATTGGACAACCAGTTCTAGTTCTTCCATATTTTAGTAAGAAATTTTAGGTGAGATGTGACGCAAGTGGATTTGCGATTGGAGTAGTCTTAAGTCAAGACAATAGACCAGTTGCATACTTCAGTGAGAAGCTGAACGATGCCAAAAGGAATTATTCCACGTATGATAAAGAATTTTATGCAGTCATACAAGCGTTGAAGAAATGGAGGCAGTACTTGGTTCCGAAAGAGTTTGTTTTGTACAACGACAACCATGCTTTACAATTCGTAACCAGACAGAAGAAACTGAACCAGAAACATGCAAAATGGGTTGAATTTATGTAGAACTTTACTTTTGTTATAAAGCATATTTATTTAACTACTAACAAGGTTGTTGACGCATTGGGCAAGAAATGTTTGATTCTGCAGGAGTTTCGTGTGAAGACCTTAGGTTTTGATAGCCTTAAGGATGTGTACAGAGATGATTAAGATTTCAGGGACACTTATGAAGCATGTGAGAATCATTTTCTGAGAGATAGAAGCCAATGGGTTGAATATTTGATCCAGGATGGATTGCTATTCAAAGGAAATCAATTGTATATCCCAGAGAGATCCATGAGAGAGAATCTTCTGAAGGAAAAAATATAGTGGAGGATTGGATGGACATTTAGGCCATGACAAAACGTTTGCGCAACTGAACAGTTTGTCTTATTGGCTAGGGATGAGAACATATGTGAAGAATTTTGTTAACAAATGTAGAATTTTTGAGCATGCAAAGGGGAAAAGATAGAATACAGGGTTATATCAACCATTGCCAGTACCAGAGAGGCTGTGTGACGCGGTAAGAATGAATTTTTTGTTAGGACTGCTGAGGACACGTAGAGGTTGTGATTCCATATTCGTGGTAGTCAACAGATTTTCAAAAATGGCACATTTTATTCCATGTCATAAAACTAGTGATGCAACACACATTGCAAATCTGTTTTTTAAAGAAGTTGTTCGACTTCATGGTTTACCCAAGAGTATTGTTTCGGATCGAGATACCAAGTTTGTTGGTCATTTTTGGAGGACACTATGGAAAAAGATGGGGACGAATTTATCTTTTATCTCAACATATCACCCTCACATGGATGGACAAACTGAGGTAGTGAATCAAAATTTGGGATAGTTATTGAGGAGTTTAGTAGCTGAACATCACATTTAGTGGGATCGGATTCTGCCGCGAGAAGAATTTGCATATAATGACTCACCTAACAGAAGCACAGGACAGAGCCCATTCCAGATAATGTATGGAATGCAGCCAAGGGGAGTATTTGAGTTGAGAGACTTAGAGTAGAGCGAGTTTAAAAGTGCTAGAGTGGAATGTTTTGTAGCAGAGATGTAGGAGATCCACAGTAAGATCAAAGAGCGGTTGCAAAATTCTAACCAGGAATACAAGCATAGAGAAGATCAGCACAGAAGAGAAATTCAGTTTGAAGTGGGAGATTTGGTATTAGCGTATTTAAGGAAAGAGAGATTCCCAAGGGGAACATATAACAAACTGAAAATGAAAAAGATAGGACCATGTAAGATTCTGAGAAAATTTGAGGCAAATGATTATGAGATAGAATTTCCAGATGATGTGGGCATATCACCCATATTCAATGTAGTAGATTTGTATCCTTACAGAGCAGATGAAGCGAGAGGAGCAGAGACTCAGAAGGAAGTTCAGTGGGTCAAACAACTGTCTGTAGCTGAAAAGCCACAGATGGAAAAAATCATTGATCGGAGAGTTAGCAAGAAGACCCGAAGGAAGACATATTTTGAATACTTGGTAAAGTGGAAGGGACACCTGATTGAATATTCCAGTTGGGAAAGCGAAGCGGATATCCAGAAACATGGACATACAGTGTAGGAGCTCATGAATAGGAGTCCATGAATTTTTCAGCCAGAGGAGTATGATGCAGGAGCATCGTAAGCAAGCACAAAAGAGGAAGGACAACTGGATATGCACCAACATGCATTTTGAGGATGTTTTGAATTTGAAAAGATAAATCATTAATGTAATATCTGGAAAAGATATTTTTGCTTTTATGGTTTGGAGATTGTAACATAGATCTTGAGCATTTTCTCTCATTTGTCGGTTGGAGGCAATTAATGTAATGAATGTAAAGTAGATGTAGGATTTAATTGGATTAGATAGCTAGAGGCTGTAGGAGGGAAAACTCTAGAAATCTCCCTCGTATGTATGGTATTGCATTATTATTCTCAATTGTAAGAGTAGACGAAAGAGAGCAAGAGAGAGCAGAGAACAACATAGATTGTAAACTTGTATGCGCAGATAGCTGTTGCTATAGGACCCATGTACAGATGCACTTGGATTAATATAAGGAAGCTTTGATCCAACTTCATGGTGTTTATGAATTCTGTTTACATCGATTGAATGGTATGTTTACAGTTAATTTCAGTCTCTGTTATGCATTTGTTTCAATATCGTGTATGTGTATGATTTCATGTTGAATGTATGAAGTTTGTGAGAGGGAGAGTATGAGTTTAAATTGTTTCTCTTCCTGATAATTCCTGCAAGGAGTGCAGTGAAGGTCCACAAAGAGTGCATTGACAAGACTCTGATTTTTAACTCAGATAAGATCAGGAGAGATACCGTTGTTTTTTCATACTAGTAGAAGTGCAAGGATAGCATAGAGCTGTGCAAGGTGTGCACAGGCAAGTTGAGGTCTTAGAACTTTCCAACCCAGTGAATGGTTGAAGATATTTTGTCACAAGGAGTGAACATAACTGAGAAGTTCAGATAATCAGAGATTATCATGAAACTGTGAAGAGTGCGGGCAAGAATTCCCTAGGATCCTTGATTTTTCATCAAGACCCAAGCTTAGGAAGGATAGAGGATTCGAAGAGTTCGAAGGGAAGACGAGGGTCGAATTCATTTCACAAAAGGAAAGCTCAGAAGGAAGGGCGCCAAGTCATTTGGCAAGGTTTGTCAAAGGTCTGAACAGACGGTTGAAATTCTTAGAGGGAGAACTATTGATTCGTCGTGGACCTTTGGATCCAGTGGATCAGCAGAGAAGTTAAGGATGAGTGTATTTTAACACTCGCAAGATTAGGATAAATAGTCGTCGTTAGATCTGGATCAACGAGAGCCATTGATCTTGTGGTTTTGAATTTCGACATTTCGGAAATCAGAGTGTGCAGAAAGTCGTGACTTGGAGATATTGAGTTGTGAAATCCTGATATAAGAAATTTCGAGACAATGTGGACCGTCAGATCGAGCAGCAATCGATACCGTTGATCTGTAAACAAGGAAGTCACGAGTTCAGACTTTGGGAGACAAGACAGGAGTTGCATCGCGAACTCATGAGCCACGAAATCCCGACGTGTTTGGAGGTGGATCCAAAGACATGACTAAGGTCACATGGTTGAGGCATAAGGAAGGAGATAAATATCCGTTAGCCCATTTTGAGGTTTCGAGAGTCAAAGGAATTAGAGGGACTCATAGCAGAAATCACGAAGTCACAAAATCTGAAGACACCCTTTTGGGTAAAGGTTGTGGTCACGCTGGTTGGTCATGTGGAGTGAAGGTTCACACCTAGTGCTTGATCTCATAGGCATAATTTCTAAGAAGGTCCTATGATTATATGTGCTAAGGTTCTAGTGGGAACTAAAGATCCACTCCGGCTCAAGGAAGTAGAAAGATCCCAAGATCGGGAGGTCACACAAAACCTGCTAAGGTAGGGGTGCTGCGTCAATTAACAAGTGGAGTATTGGCTCCAAGCATTAGAAAACTTTCAAACAAAATCAAATGGAGAGTGTCACCCTTAGAGCACGTAGGTTCACCTTGAAGGACACGTGGTAAGAATAAATTAATGAGTTAATAAAAATCTAGAAGACCTTAGAGAATAAAACAATTACTTAGAACTGATAGAAAATATAATATGAATTTATATAATTTTATATTAATTTATGAATGAGAACATAATAAAAACTTAAGTCTAAATGTTTTTTCCTAAACAACTTATAGAAATGAGTTAAGAGAAATTTAGACTAATAAAAACTAGTAAAGGGATAATACGAATAAAAATTTAAAGAAATTAATAAAATGAAAATTTTAATTAAAAGAGATAATTCATGAGAGAATGGTTTGTCAACATAGAGTTCGAATCCTAAGTCAAACTAGACTCTAAATCCTAACTAAGAGAAGATTCCTAATTAAACTCCAACTGTAAAGTAGTTAGGAGACACAATAAAGGAGAAATTGGGGAACTAAGGGACAACTAGGAGAAAATCTAGGAACTGTTGTGGGTGTGAGGGAAAATGCATAATTATTTTTATTAAAAAGAAAATAAACATGTGCAACTTGAGGAAAGTGTGACATGTGTTCGTGCAACACACCCACGACAGGGCATAAAATTTTTCGCTCTTCTTAAGGGACACAATCTTCATTCATGATTTCTAATTTGGAAAGTCGGGAAACCAGTCCGACCTCCTAGTCAAGGATCTTCAATTATGAAGCCAAAATCCTCTCTGAGACCTTGATGTTCTCGTTCTTTAATTAAACACAGAACCTTTCGGCTTCTTGGTGCAGGTTTAATGGCACCCGCGACCTTCCCTTTCGCTCCCCTATGAAATCTCAGAGTACTGGGCATTAGCTCCTTTTCTGGATAAGCCCCCTCTTGATGTGACCTTGTGCGATGACCTTAAAAGACCGCGTGATTGCGGACGTGGCCAAAGGAGGTTTGAATCAAACTTATTTTTGGCCCACAATTCTCCTCGAGCCTCCACGTTTCCTCTTTTCAAATCCATGGTTTGAATTGCGGCTCACTGTCAACTTTTTAATGTTCGTGCAACTCATATCCCTGCAATGCTACGAGATCGTTGATCTTTGATATTTGACGGTACTTCAAAAACTGGTGGTTCAGATATGCCCCTCTCATACCTACAGATCATATCTGACCTCTTGCAAAATCAACAGACGAGATCTCCTTCGTGATTTCAGGTTTCAGGTGTTTCAACTCTCAAAACCCTGCTCTCTTTCATACTTCAATCTTCTGAGTTAACGATCTGAAGACACTTGTCCTCCTAATAAATGACCCTGCCTTTACTTGAGGTGGTTAACCTTTCAACTGGATCAACGGTCTACCTTTACTTCGGGCAGTTGACCTTTCAACTGGATCAATGATCTTGTGGCCCTCTTCTCAATCAACAGTCGAGATATCCTTCGGGTTTTGGACTTCTGAGATCTCAAATCTCAAACTTCACCCTTTTTCCAAATGGATTTTTATCCAGAGTCTATTATCCACTGACACGTGTCCTGACGATCGAGGATTACTTCGAGTCTTTACCCGGAGTCCACCGATTTTATCCACGTCTCCCTTAGATCGGACAACTATGAATTACTTCGGATATTTATCCGGAGTTATCAGATTTTCGCCATGTCTCCCTTGGATCTAACGAATCAGATCCACTTCGAGTGATTCGATGCTTGATATTCACTTTGGACGATTCAAATTCACTTCGACTAATCAGATGGTTGAGATTTACATCGGATTTATGGAAGTTTGAACTTCATAATTCTCAACTCTCAAACCTTGCCTTCTTCTGAATAGACAATATCTGACGGCTCAAATTCACCTTGGCGATCCAACGCTTGAGATTTACTTCAGGTTATCTGATGGCTCAGATCTACTTCAGCTGATCGGACGATTGGGTTTCACTTCAGATTTCTGGGACTTCAGACTTCATGAATCTCAAATCTCAACTGATAAAATATCGAATGTATTTTATCGAAGTTGCTGATATGATGACTCAAATTCACTTTGGCAATCTGACGCTTGAGGTTTACTTTGGATGATCTTATGGTCGATGTTTACTTCGGGTCTTCACCTGGAATCCACAGATTCATGCCACCTGTCCTCTAGATCTAATGGTTCAGATCTACTTCAGACGATTTGATGGTTGACGTTTACTTCAGGTCTTCACCAGGGGACAATAGATCTCTACCATGTGTCCCTTTCGATCCATCGACTCTGATTTACTTTGGGACTCTGACTCTCCAGGCTTTGGGAGTTTCAACTCTTATGCACCCATTTCTCTGGAGTGCTTTTACCCAAAATATACGATCTCTTGACACATATCCTCCTGACGATCAATGACGAGGATTTACTTCGGTTGTTTTTACTCCTCCATGTCCACAAACCTCTGAATTTGTGGATATTACACCACCTGTCCTCCTTGACGATGGACGGTCCCAAATTACTTCGGGACTTCAGGACATTGACAATTCCACTCTCCTATGCACCTTCAGAGGGTTAGACTTCGTGCACTTTCCTTTGGATCCAACGACTATTGGTCCTTGTGCTCAGATCTGATAGTCCAGATATGATCTCCTCTACGCTCATTCCTCATTGTCTAGACTTTGATCTAACGGTCCATGTTCTTCACAGTGCTCGATCCAACGACCACTGTTGGTCCTCCTTCTAATATTTCTCTTTCTTCCCTAACTTGGAAGATTTCAAACATTTCAAATTATTCACCTTTGAACATCCTCCTGCGAGCCATGTGACATTGGGTCTTGTCTACGCTTATGAGAAAGTTATCTCTCCCGAGCTTCAGGACTTGGAACAAGTCCGCCTCTTCTGCTCTCTTAGCATTATCTCTTCTGAGCTTCAACTGCTTGGACCTTGAAGGTATCTATCCCTTCTATTCCTCAAAGGGATATATGTGCCTTGCTGGCAATGTTTTCTCAAGCACTCCTTACTAAGCTGTAGAGTATTTGGTAAATTTTTGAGGGTCTCCTAAGTTCTCTATAACTTCTCCTATGGGGTTTGGGTCACTCCAACACGCGACTCTCCCGAGGCACGGACTCCGAATCTCTTAGATTAGAAGGTCGAGAAGGATCCTGACGGATCCGGAGATCCATGATCCAGATTAACTTCAGGACTTCAGGGATTTTTACTTCCCTTACGATGAACTCATTGTTCATCGAACTCGCAAAGTTCGGAGGACTTAAGGAGTTAACTCCCACACTCCTTTCCGTATCCAATGATCATAACAGAACTTGTCTCTTTCCGAATAGTTTCTCGTTCGTTTGTCATCTGAACAAAGAAGCCTTCCCTTTCGATACTTCAATCTTGCTACTCTTCCTGAGCTTTGTTAGCTCTCGAAGGCTTAAGAGCTTTACACTCTTTTTCTTGGATGTAACACTTGGAAGAATCCTTTCGCACACCCCTTACGTTCATTCCTCAACTCTAGGACTTAAGTGGTTCTTGATCTCTATTTGCCTTGTAGAGAGCTTGTGCATACATTCACTATCTCTCTTGAGATTTAACAGACTCCGTCCTCCAAGGGACTCGTAACGACTAGGAGGGTCGATATGTGTACATGAAACTATTCCCAAGGTCGATGAATTCAAATTTCATGGCTCTAGCTTAAGCCCCCACAGGATACAAGAATTTACAAGTATAAAACATATCCCATCTATATAATTTCCTAATTGCCTAATTACACAATCAAGCAGACAACAAAAAAGGGTGCTGTGTAAATCATTAAGCAAACATATCTATCCCTGCAACATTCATAGAATATCCAACTTTAATTCACATTACCACTTAAATACACAAGATATGTGATTACTTATCTATTACATGTGATAGCCAACTAACTGAATGTGGGTGTTCGTCCTTCCACCCAACCATAGGCTCAAAGGCATTCATTCTTAGCACTCTGTCCACCCCCATGCCCAACCATGATATCACCAGGGAACTCTCACAGTTCTCAAGGACTCTTTCTTTGTTTCATCTTCTTCTCAGTATCTGTTCTCTGCAAATGTTTAGATATTTCCTTCTCCGTTATGGTCTCGACGAGGTTTTATCAGATGCTCACTCAACGTCAAGCTCGCTACCCTCTATTCATTATCCTCTGGAGAGATCTACGCCTTCTCCTTATCGATTTGTATCTCTTTCTTCCAGGATGGTTCTCGACCCATCCTGTTCCTTCTGTCAGAAGGGAACTCTGGTCAGCTTGGTATGTCATACCCAATGGTACTTCAGGCTAACATTCTGCATTTTTGGCCATGCTTCCATTCATTGGAGTGGTTGATAATTCAACCACCAGTCCTTTCTTCATTAACAGATTTCTCTCATTGGGATCCAAAGGAGGTTTATTATCCTCCTCAAGGGAATTTGGGATTATTTGATATAATGAATCTATCTTATAGTTTTCACATTCCTTATTCTAATGATATCATGGCCAGTACTTTCAAGGCTTCACCCACACAATCAATTATTGACAACTCAAACAATAATACATTTACACTGTCCACATTCCTTTGCATGGTAATCCTATTTTATGATTAATTACAAGCTGGGAGAAGTAGGGGTGTTACAATTCCCTCCCCCTTAAAGGAACACTGTCCTCGATGTTCTTTCTCAAAAACACCTGTCATGCCTTTCTCATTCAGTTGTTTCAGAAATATTGATTCTTATTCCTCGGTCAGGTCTTTTTTCAAACCTTTAATATTGGTCACTTGCTTTCAATAATTCTTGGACAACAAGCACGTTAATCATAGTCTTATGCAAAAACATTGGATAAAAATTTCTAGGGAAATTTCATAATCTTAGCACAATAATTATATGCGCAATTTGTGGATTTGTATCCACGTGGTTGCTTTGTTATCTAGGCTCATTTTGTTTCCTTGACATACCCATTGGGTGCATGATCCTGATTCAATATTTTACAAGAAATATCATGGTTTCATCTTCCTTGCGGTCACTCACCCTCCTGGCCCAGGCTCAGGCATCCCCTTCTTTTCTATACAGTCCCTCAGGTGATCCATCTTACCTTTCCAAGGTTTTCTCGCACAGGAAGAACTACCCATCGTGTGCATGATCCCAATAAATAGTTTACAAGAACTATTAAGGTCTCCTCTTCCTTGCGGTGACTCACCCTCCATGCCCATACTTAGGCATCCCCTTCTCTTCTATACAGTCCCTCGGGTGATCCATCTTGCCTCGCCAATGTTTTTCTCACACATGAAGAATTCCAGAGACTCTATTGAGTCTGACAGTCGAGACATCCCTCAGACTTTCTCTGCTGAGGCATCCCTGCGGCTTGTGTTACCTCAACACAATATATTCTAGGTGATCATGACTTACCACGGGGTTCTCATGGCTCAACATTAGACATTGTTCATGCTTTTACAACTTGACAGCCTTTCGACGCAACTAAAGTTAGGGACGAAGGTTACTCTCCTTCTCCTGGCATAGAAATAGTTAGGAATGAAGGTTACTCTCATTCTCCTGACTTAATCATAGATAGGGATGAAGGTTACTCTCCTTCTCCCAAGTTAGTCTCTATTTCCTGCGATCAGAACATACTCTTTTTCACGGTTCTTCCTCGAACCCGAGAGTTCAATATCTCATCTTTGTACTCTCTAGAGATCTTTTCCTTTCACCTTCCTATAGCCGTTTGGCTCATCAGGAAATTGGTATTCCTTATGGGATTACAAAGTTGCCATATCCAAGACCCCTTTGCTTCCTGCACTTTCAACTTCAATCATCCAAACAAATTGTTATCTTTTCCATGCACATACATTTTTATTGCACCTTTATAATGTCATCATAAACAATTTCAGAATTGTGTATACTAACAATCAAATTCACTTTTTCAAAAAGAAATACCATTCCTTGCATTTTGGATCAATCGACAATTGGTATTCCTTATGGGCTTACAATACTTCCATATCCAAGACCCATTTCCTCCTGCAATTTCAACATTCCTCATCCAAACAAATTGTTAGTCTCTCATGTGTCCATGTATATATATCTATATTCAAAACCATGCATACTAACAGTTCATCACATCTATTTTAAGGATACAAAGCAAAACTGATACATCATCCCTTACCTATGCATCATTTCAACCTACCAAAATTTTCAGAATGTAATTCAAATATCAATTGACCTTAATGAATGTGCCAACGTTCGTGGCCAAATTCATAGCCAATGCACCTTTGCATTGATTTTAAGTTTCCCACACTTTACGCCAAGTAATTTGTCATGGTGCGTTGGAGCTTATCCAATCTTTTCACCATATGGTTTATTCATTCCCATTCATTGTTGCAGCAGGACTATGCTTCTGGCTACATGATGATCACAATTCCAATTCAGTACATATGAAACTACAAGTTTCACATGAATTCTTTTAAGCATTCCTCATTCATTAATAACCAGGGTGCCAACACTCATGGCTAGCCAATTTGGTTTTCTCTAACACCTATACAATGTAAGTAGAAATGTTGGAAGGTCCTCCTTCCTTAATGGAAATACATTGTCTATCCTTTATGCAAACATGCATTTCCTGGAAGCAATTCCATGCAACATGCTATCTATGAGCACTTTTGTTTCCAATCATTCATTGATTGGTCCATGTATTCATGACATATCAGTTCATGAATTCTTCCGAAGATTACAATCAGTCTTTAATACCAGAGGTTCACATCTCCATCATTCAGGTTCTCCTTCCTGAATCATACCCTACTTGGGTATCCAAGGCATACAACTACCTTTCAACTTTTCATACATAACATTAATACTGTAAAAAATTTCAGAAGAGATTTTTACCCAATCCCTTCATACCTTGTGCCACATAGGCATGAAATTTTTTATACCAGTTCTGGCTGCTAACACCCCTCTGATATTACCCCATCAATGGTGCTCCATGGGGACTCTTAAAGTCCCTTCACCAATATTTCAATAAGAACCTTCTCATAGTCATCCTCTGATTGAGGTTGTTCATTATTGGCAACTGCCTTTCTCAACAGTTCCAATCTATTTCTTTCTACACATGACATACATCATAAACGCATTAATTGTCATGTAAATTAAAAATGCAAGTACCATAGCATTTAAATTAATAAAACATTTTCAGACATGTCCTAGCATATCTGTATGCACTTCATCACATTATCCTTAATGTTTTCATGACTGCAACACAATAGTTCTCAATCATTTCTACAATAATACAACCATCATCACTATGGTGTCAAAACATTTACTTTCATCAGCGTACTAGCTTTCTCATCCCAGAGAAAAACATAATATACAACATAAAATAATTGAGGGCTCTCCCCTTCTTCAAATTCTTTCAACATTGCTTGGGAATTTTCATCCCAACTGAGTTATTTCTAAGGCCTCACTGTCTTTTCTTTGCTTTTGCAATTCACTCCCCATTGGGATCTTCCTTCTCTTTTCCTTGAGCAGCCTTGGTTAGGCCTCGTCCTAACCTTTTTGGAATACAACAACATGCTTTAATATAATTTTTTTGTTCATAATGGATCATGAACCTGTGCATCCTGCACATTACCATTCGGTTATCAGAATGGTCAATACTCATTTATTAGTCTTCTATTCATTACATGATGTTTTTCAAAATGTAATCCAGGATTATGGTATATATGTATATATATAAGCTTGTGGTTGACTGCTTAATTCTCAGCTTTCATTAAGGTTGTGACTTTGTTTTCCCGACAGAGTCTTCGTACAGTTCCTCCACATGGAACTCCTTTAGCATGCAACTTTCGTATTGCATATCCATCACTATTTGTGATGGCCTCAACCTTGAGTTAGCTTCAACAATTTACCAAATATCCCATAAGGAATATAAACATGCATCTTTTCCATGTACCCAAATTTTGTATCCATACATATTATGGTTTTGTTAACTTACATCCATGATGCACTTAACCATATTCATAATCCTAAACCTGCCTATAGTGGTCATAGGTATGTTTCACAACCCACCTACATCTCTACCTTTAATATCAACCAACTCAAGATTGATTACAATCCTTCTCATGTGATTCTCAAAGGCATAAGCATTTGTCTCTTATTATGACAACATATTATCTTTTCTCATTTACCCTTTTTATCTAAGTATATTAGTATTTCCCGAGGAAAGGGAATACATTCCCCCTCAAGATGTTATTTGGAACCGAACTTTCATGACTCTTTAGAATGGAGTCAGCCATGCATCCATAGTATCCATTTATTCCGGACAAGAGAAATTCTTGATTTATATTTAACTCATCAAGGAAACCATATTGTATCTATAATTATATTCTTTCATCATACATGTGCATCACTTGCACGTTTAATATCATTCATACCTAACTGATATTAATATCAAGCTTCATATTAGGAAGCTCCACAATGCATTAAGCCTATGAACTCAAGCATAATTAAACACAGATAAGTATTCATCTGCTATCTTATTGCTTGCAACTTTTCCATGTCATTCACACGCATGAATATATCAGGATTCTATATCCTTTTCCCGAGGATCTTCCAATCATCCCTATGATCATGTATACACATTCGTGTATAAGTAGGTGCATCTCTTGAACCTTTTTACCTCATGCATTCACTTGATAGTTTAATTTAATCATTAGTTTCCTTTAGTTTGAGATTTCAGTCACTTATAGGACTAATCTCATATTGATGTTGCCTTTTCTCAAGGAAATAACCAACCAGGGTCACTTTCCTCTTTATGCAACAACATCTAGCAAGAAAACCTTCTTTCCTCAGCGTCCATAGGGTTTTACCCATCTCACTTTTCTCTGGTCATAAGGAGTTATATACTCCGATTTTAATATAAAGCAGTAACTATAATTGCCAAGGATCCTACCTGATCCTATCATATTCCTTTAAGCCCACAAAGGTATTAACCATTATATAATCCACCATCATCAGTGCCTGAAGCTCCAACTGCATATGCTTAGGAGTAGTGTTACAAACACTAGGTCATCCGTCCTTTGGGCTTCATATGCTCTTGACAGAACCCTGGCACCTTCATATATCCACATTCAAGTCTTATTATAAATGTTAATTAGCATATCCCTACTCCAGTAAGGGTAGTTATCACTTGAATAAAGGGATAAATAAATTATTCTATTTAAATTTAACAAGAATTCCCAAAATCATAGGTTCAATCTGTAGTCCTTCTCCTCAAGGAGTAAATGCAGATAAAAATACCTCCTTATGTGAATCGTACATGAGCCCAAGTAGGCCAAGTGTAGTAACCATGCTCTGATACCAATTTGTAACACACCCACGACGGGGCATACAAATTTTCGCTTTTCTTAAAGGACAAAATCTCCATTCATGGTTTCTAATTTGGAGAGTTGGGGAACCAGTCCGACCTCCTAGTCAAGGATCTCTGATTTTGAAGCCAAACAACTATCTGAGACCTTGATGGTCTTGTTCTATAATTAAACACATAACCTTTCAGCTTCTTGGTGCAAGTTTAATGGCACCTGCGACCTTCCCTTTTTCTCCCCTACGAAATCTCAGAGTACTGGGCGTTAGATCCTTTTCTGGATAAGCCCCCTCTTGATGTGACCTTGTGTGATGACCTTACGGGACCACGTGATTGTGGATGCAGCCAAAGGTGTTTTGAATCAAACTGCTTTTCAACCCGAAATTCTCCTCGAGCCTCCACGTGTCCTCTTTTCAAATCCACGTTTGAATTGCAGCCCACCCTCAAATTTTTAACGTCCATGCAAATCCTATCCACGCAATGCTACGAGACCGTCCATCTATGATATTTGACGGTACTTCGAAAACTGGTGGTTCAGATCTGCTCCTCTCATACCTACGGATCATATCTGACCTCTTGCAAAATCAACGGACGAGATCTCCTTCATGATTTTGGGTTTCAGGAGTTTCAACTCTCAAAACCCTGCTCTCTTCCGTACTTCAATCTTTCGAGTTGACGATCTATGGACACCTGTCCTCCTAATCAACAACCCTACCTTTACTTTGGGTGGTTGACCTTTCAACTGGATCAATGGCCCTGCCTTTACTTTGGGCGGTTGACCTTTCAACTGGATCAACAGTCCTGTGGCCCTCTTCTCTATCAACGGTCGATATCTCCTTTGGGTTTCTTGACTTCTGAGATCTCAAATCTCAAACTTCACTCTTGTTCCCAATGTCTTTTATCTGGAGGCTATAATCCATTGAAGCGTGTCTTGACGATTGAGGATTACTTCTGGTCTTTACCCAGAGTCCACATATTTTCTCCACATCTCCCTTAGATTAGATGGCTATGAATTACTTTGGATATTTATCCAGAGTTCTTAGATTTTCGCCATGTCTCCCCTGGATCTAATGGCTCAGATCCACTACGGGTGATCGGACACTTGATATTCACTTCAGACAATATGATGACTCATCTTCACTTCAGTTTATCGGATGATTGATATTTACTTCAGATTTTCGGAAGTTCGAAATTCAGAATTCTCAACTCTCAAACCTTAACTTCTTCTGAATAGACAGTATCTGACGGCTCAAATTCACCTTGGCGATCCGACGCTTGATATTTACTTCAGGTGATCTGATGGATCAGATATCCTTCAGTTGATTGGACGATTGGGATTCACTTCGGATTTTCGGGACTTTGGACTTCGTGAATCTCAAATCTCAACTGAGAAACTCTCGAATGGATTTTTCTGAAGCTGTTGATCCAACGACTTAGATTCAATTTGAAAATAAGATGCTTGAGGTTTACTTCGGATGATATGATGGTTGATGTTTACTTCAGGTCTTCACTTAGAATCCACAGATTCATGCCACCTGTCCTCTAGACCAGATGATTCAGATCTACTTCGGACGATCTAACAGTTGACGTTTACTTCGGGTCTTCACCCGGGGACAATGAATCTCTACCACGTGTCCCTTTCGATCCACCAGCTGAGATTTACTTCAGGACTCCGGCTCTCCGGGATTTGGGAGTTTCAACTCTTATGCACCCATTTCTCCGGAGTGATTTTACTCGAAATATATGGTTTCCTGACACGTATCCCTTTGGCGATCAACGACCGGGATTTACTTCGGCTGTTTGTACTCCTCCTTGTACACAAACCTCCGAAGTTGTGGATCTTATGCCAGCTGTCCTCCTTAACGATGGGCAGTCCCAAATTACTTTGGGACTTCAAGACGTTGACAAGTCCACTCTCCTGTGCACCTTCAGAGGGTTAGACCTTGTGCACTTTCCTTGGGATCCAACGACTGTTGGTCCTCACGCTTAGATCTAATGGTCCAGATATGATCTCCTCTACGCTTGTTCCTCATTGTTTGGACTATGATCTGACGGTCCAAGTTCTTCATAGTGCTTGATCCAATGGCCATTGTTTCTCCTCCTCTTGAGCTTTCTCTTTCTTCCCTGACTTGGAAGATTTCAAACGTTTCAAAGGCTTCACCTTTGAATTTCTTCCTGCGATCCCCATGATGTTGGGTCTCATCTGTGCTTCTGAAAACGTTATCTCTCCCAAGATTTGGGACTTGGAACAAGTCCGCTGCTTGTGCCCTCTTAGCACTATCTCTTCTAAGCGTCAACTGCTCAGACCTCGAAGGTCTCTATCCCTTCTATTCCTTAAAGGGATATCTGTGCCTTCTTGGCAATGTTCGCTCAAGAACTCCTTACTGAGCTGCAGAGTATTTGGTAACTTTGTGAGGGTCTCCTAAGTGCTATGTAACTTCGCTTTCAGGGTTTGGGTCACTCCAACACATGATTCTCCCGAGGAGCAGACTCTGAATCTCTTAGATAGGACGGTCGAGAAGGATCTTGACGGATCCAGAGATCCATGGTCCAGATTAACTTCGGGACTTCAGAGATTTTTACTTCCCTTATGATGAACTCACTGTTCGCTGAACTCGCGAAGTCCTGAGGACTCAAGGGGTTAACTCCCGCACTCCTTTCCATATCTAATGATCACAATGGACCTTTCCTCTTTTCAAATATTTTGTCATTCGTTCGTCATACGAACAAAGGAGCCTTTCCTTTCGATACTTCAATCTCGCTACTCTTCCCGAGATTTGTTAGCTCTGGAAGGCTTAAGAGCTTTTCACTCTTTCTCTTGGGCGTAACACTTGGAAGAATCCTTCCATGCACCCCTTATGCTCGTTCCTCAACTCTAGGACTTAAGTGGTTCTCGATCTCTATTTTCCTTGCAGAGAGACTGTACATATGTTCACTATCTCTCCTAAGCTTTAACAGACTTCATCCTCCAAGGGACTCAGAATGACTAGGAGGGTTGATATGCGTGCATGAAACTATGCCCAAGGTCGACGAACTCACAATTCGTGGCTCTAGCTTAAGCCCCCACATGACGCAAACATTTACGAGTATAAAACATATCCCATCCATATAATTTCCTACTTGACTAATTATACAATCAAGCAGACACCAAAATAGGATATAGTATAAATCGTTAAGCAAACATATCTATCCCTGCAACATTCATAGAATATCCAACTTTAATTCACAGTACCACTTAAATACACAAGATATGTGATTACTTATCTATTACAGGTGATAGCCAACTAACTGACTGTGGGTGTTCGTCCTTCCACCCTACCATAGGATCATAGGCATTCATTCTTAGCACTCTGGCCACCCCCATGCCAAGCCATGATATCACCAGGGAACTCTCACAGTTCTCAAGGAATCTTTCTCTGTTTTATCTTCTGCTCAGGTTCTGTTCTCTGCAAACATTCAAATATTTCCTTCTCTATTATGGCCTCGGGGAGGTTTTATTAGATGCTCACTTAGCATCAAGATCGCGACCTTCTGTTCATTATTCACTGGAGAGCTCTGCGCCTTCTCCTTATCGATTTGTATTTATTTCTTCCAGGATGGTTCTCAACCCATCCTGTTCCATTGTCAGAAGGGAACTCCAGTCAACTTGGTCTGTCATACCCAGTGGTACTTCGGGCTGACATTTTGCAGTTTTGGCTATGCTTCCATTCATGGGAGTGGATGATAATTCAACCATTGGTCCTTTCTTCATTAACTAATTTGTCTCATTGGGATCCGAAGGAGGTTTATTATCCTCCTCAAGAGAATTTGAGGTTATTGATATAATGACCCTCTCTTATAGTTTTCACATTCTTTCCTCTAGTGATATTATGGCCAGTACTTTCAAGGCTTCACCCCCATAGTCAGTTATTGGCAACTCAAACAATAATACATTTACATTGTCCACATGCCTTAGCATGGTAATCCTATTTTATGATTAATTACAAGCTGGGGGAAACATGGGTGTTATAGTTGGGGTGGAATAATATTTAATTAAACTATTACAAATTATTTAATTGTGCATGAGATGACAAGTGCCAAAGTGAATTTTTTTATAAAAAGAATGGAAAGGAAAGAGTAGGGACCCTATTGTTGGATGACTAAAATATTGTTTAATTTTCTTATGACTAGTTTGCTTATATGAGTTGGGATTCAAGATTCACAAAGAGGTAGAAACCTATCCTTGCGAGGGCAAGCTTCAATTGTTTCAGATTTGAAATTATGTGTGTGACCCCTTTACGTCTTGGGGGGATAAGAGATAAGAATAGTACCTCTAGCGTTGGTTGGGAAGTACTGTGTAGTCGCCTCGATTAACAATCAGAAAAGAACATTGTACAAGATTCCAGATTAACAACCAACATCATAATTCATCTTTTGATTTTACAATATTTAATATTTTAGTTAAAATATCTGTTTAGAAAGAAATTCTCATTTATACAAATAATAGTTGTGAATGTGTATATAATTTGATGTTGTATGTAAATGTGTTTAGAATAATTGTGCTTAGATGCACTACATAATAATTCAATATTTTTATACCATGAATCAAAATATTTTATATGTAATTTTTTTGACATATTGTATCCAATGCAATATGTTTGAGATGTGGAATGGATATGCATGGAATTTATTTTATATAAAAATAAAATTATTCTTTTATATACCTATATATATATCTGGTTGAATGTGTTATTCTTTTATATACCTTTATATATCTGGTTGAGTGTGTTAAGCCCTCCGCTTTCAACTTACATCAATTTAGGAGATCAACTGTAGTTCAGGTATAGATATGCTCTTTTTATAAAATTGCTAAAGGATTCTCAGGGTAACATAAATCAGAAATGAAGAACTTCAACAGAAATAGTAAAGGATACGGTATTTTATGGTGACACGGAAATGAAGAACTTTAACAGAAATAGTAAAAGATACGGTATTTTATGGAAAAAATAAAGGAGGAATCGATAGTGAAGCTCTCTAGGACGGTAGGTAAGATAGAAACTTAATGACAAGTGACTTGTTAAAATAAATAGTTTATCCGAGACTGACTGAAGTTGTATGCGTAATCTTCCATTAAGTCCAATTAGTCCAATCAATTGAAGCACTTAGATTAAATTTTGGATGGATAAAATGTTTAACCATCAAAATAAATAGGAAGTGAATTTTCTTCCTAATAGGGTGCAATTCCTCCACTTCTTGTCTTCCATTTACTATTATTTTTATTTCTTCCAATTCATGTTTGAAAAACTCATAAAACTTAAAGTGAAATAATCACTCCACTGAAAGAGCTTAAGGCTAGATTCTTTTAAAGTGCAAGCTCATGTTTAGTGAAAAAATTAATTAATTATGCATGAGGACATGTGTTATTGAGGACTGTGTTTTGCTTATGAGAAATGGGGTACCAAGCTTATAGAAAGAGTGAAAGCTCTTCCTTGCGAGACAAGTATTGGAGTTATTGTTTGTTGGTTTCTTGTGTGTGGTCCCTTTGCCGCTCGAGGGGATAAGGGGGAAGAAGAGTACCCCTAACATTGACTGGGAGGTACCGGTGAAGTCTTTGTGATTAACAAATGTAAGAAGTGAAGGAGTGCAAGACGTCGAAGGACATCCTCAACTCTGCATCTTCTTCGGTTCCAGTATTTTATTTCTGAAAATTTTAATTATATCAAGGAGTAATTTGTATATTAGAAATTAAATTCATCACTGAACTGAGTTGAAAATATGGAAACTAAATTGTCTTGATCGCTATAAGCTAAATGTGAAATTTCAAAGTTAGATTCTTATTGGATCTCTACAATAATTTATTTAATCCATGAGATCCTTTTCATTGTGGTCGTTATATTTTAAGTTTGTTTCCTGGATTTTAAAATTTGTGGTTTCACTATAAATCAAATTGCATTTGAAAGGTAAAAACTTTTGGATCTTATAATAACATACCATTCCATAATTTTAAATTGTTTTTCCATTGTAAAATTATAACATACCCAGCCACCCACAGGTTGGGCTACGCAACTTTATTTGACTGCAACACACCCAACCACCTGCAGGCAATGCATGTTGTAGTCTAGGGACTCACTTTATAGCGACTTATCTCAATTCGAATCACTTCTAAGTTAATTAAGAGGCATGAAAATAACATGCATAAGACAAGAACCATGCTACAACATAAAACAATAAACAACGTGCCATGCACAACAAATAACCAATAGACATACACATTAAAAAATACATATCTCAGAGATAATTAAATACACAGGGGAATTAAACATTATATAGAAAACACATAGAGCACTTATCTTTGCAAGTAAACATCCACCAACTGGTTGTAGACCAAGGACGCTCCTCCCAACCATATACATTGTTGTTCTTTTACTCTCAACAATAGGTCAACCTCGATCCAAGGCTATGAATCCACAAGGATGGGTCCAAGGACAAATCTAAAAACACACAACACTTGGCTAACTAGATCTTAGGTTTCCCAACCTCACAACAAATATGAATTTCCATCTCTCTTTCCCCCTAAGCCCGCACAACCCAAAGAAATAAACACCTTTCTATGCCATGCAATCCCTCAGGTTTTCCCAATTCTCTCTAGGGATCCAATGCTACTGGTCAAGAAATATCCCTACTAGAAATTCCAAGGAGTCTTAGTTGTGGACAGTTATATCCAAACTTCCATCAAACTCATGCACACGGACATCCATACCCTCCTGGAATGATTAGTAAATTATATTAAAGCCATTTAGCAATGGATCTCCTCTTCCATCCATTCATTTCCATTTTCATCCCAAGAGCACACAAAATAGCCATAATGAGTGAGGAAAAAGGAAGGAGAAGAAGAAGAACAAGAACCAGGGAGAAGAAGACCCCAAAAACAACCCCCAAGGCATGTTTATAGAATTACATGAAGATAAGAGCCACATGGCCTCCCTCTCAAGAATCTCATGTAACCCATTTTCTCCTTAAAATCAATCATGGGTAAATAAAATAATAATAAAAAGGCTTATCCCCTCAATCCCCCTCTCCCGTGGAATGATATACCCCTATCTCTTTTTTCCTTGTCCATATTGCAACCAATGGTGTATTTTATTAATGTATATAGATGTATTACATTCCCTAGGAACTCTAACCACTTTTCAACTTTACCAACTCACCAGCCTAAATCACATTTACATAATACATTATAGTTCATAATGGTTAGAATCGACATGTTACATCCCCCTCCCCTTATTTTGGCACTATCCTCAGTGCACAACACCATGTTATCACACTAAGTTGCCTTGGGTCTTTTATCCCTTAGTTTTAATTTTTTATCCTTAAGACTTCAAATTTGCTTTATTTTTCTCTGTGTGATTTGCTTAGGTTAGCTTGAACAAATAAAGACTTGGGTTTTGTCTCATTTTTTGGCCCTCACATAGATTTTAAGCCTAGAATCATTTTATGGCTTATGGTTTTGACTCACCTCATGACTTGATACCAAGCATAACCTATCCCATGACCTTCATTTCTTGAAATGTCACTATTTTCAATCATACCTTTATATCCTTGCCATGTTGTCCCTATGTCCGATTAAAGTTGGGTCAAATCATTCTTTTTGAAAAAGGGCGTTGCCAACTCACTAGGAGTTTCTGTAGTGCACTCATACTTTATTCCTTTCCATGATTCACCATTTTTTTGATGAGGTCATGATCTACCTTGTTTTCAGCACCATGGTTCATTAAAATATGGATTCTAAGATTTGGTTTTAATGAGTTTGCTAATGGTTTCAAAGATTTGAATTTTCTCAAAATCGACACTACTGAAACCACTAGTTCATACCAGTTACATGAAGCACTACAGGATCAACTGCTAAGGCTGATTTGGAATCTGAGGTGGTCGTGGTGGTCACCTAACCGGTTGCAGAGCCTCAAATTGTCAATTACTCCTCCAGATATTCTGTGAACTCCCTCCATTGCATAGCAAATTCTTGGGATTTCTATTTTCTGAGTTTTGGTAGTGAGCGATGCTGCAAATCACTCCCCCCTTCATCGCTTTGCATCCATAATTTCCCTCTCACATAGTTGCAACCATTGTCACCTAGTTTCCAGCTATCAAAGACGCCAATTCATTCTTCTAATTAGTGTTGAGTTCCCGTGCAAACACTTGTTCCTTGTGTGTGCACTGTGCTACTGAAAAACGCTGTTGAAACCCTGCTACATTTCCCCTATTTTTCGTACTATTTGGATTGGAGTGTTACTTGCCAGTATTCAAAGTTCCTTGCAACAATTTTACTTTCACTATATCATCACTCTTCATCTTGAGATATACAAACAATAAGGGGAGGGGAAATTGCACTACCTACCTTTCAAAATCCATCAAAACATTGTTCTGTCAAAACAAGGTGAGTTATAGGAGAATCTTAGGAGAGAGAAACCATTATTCACTATCATTTTTAAATTGAAGTCTACCTCTATTTGCTCCATTAGCCTTCACTATACCATAACCTTTGATCCCTTGTATTTAGCCTTCACTATACCATAACCTTCACTATGGAGACACTTCAGAAGAAGAAATCTCACAAGGGAGGAACTGTGGTCAGAAATGAACCCTCAGACATGCACCTACTTGATGCAGATTCAATGGTTAGGGAAGTTTTTCAAAGGGTGGGCTGCCTCTCATTTTTCCAAAACATGCAGAGGGGACATCTTGAAGTGGCAAGACAATTTGCCTTACATTTTGATGGCCTTAAGACTAAGGTAGGAGACCTAGAGTTTGAGGTGTCTGAAGCCTCTATTGCAGCAACCACATGGATTCCTAATACTAGGGATAGATGGTTTAAATCCATGAATTTAAATGCTACCTTCTCCAAGGACTTCCTCAAACCAGATTATCAGACAAACAACTTGTCCAAGGGAGTGCCTAGAAATCATCTAGTTGAAGATTTTGACAAGATGTTGAAGATCATCCAGAGATACTTTACATGTGAGGGAAGGTTTAATATGTTATACCAGTACCCTATAAGGTTTTTTCTTCATTTTACTGGTAAAGATGAAATGCGTTTTCCTTTCTACTTGTTGAGGAGCATGGGGAAAATGTCTGATAGAGTCCAAGCCAACTCCAAGGCTGTGGACACTAGTGTTTTTCACTCTAGATTGATCAAGATGTTAGTGATGGTAGAATTGAAGAAGAGGAACATTCCTTGGGAACAATTCATTGTTTCTTCTCACACGAAGTTGGACATATATTCAACTCCTCAGTCAAAGATGAAAAGTCCTTTGCTATCTACTAGTACTACTCTAATGAGAACAAGAAGGAAAAGAAAAATAAAACCCCCTACTCAAGACCAAGAGGTCATCAAGGACATTGAAGAAATAGAGAGGGAGGCTTATCATTATCCACATAGAGAATTTTCACCTCCTCCTGCACCATAATTGGAAGAGGTCCCTTCATCCATGAAAGCCACAACCAAGAAGGCAAGAAAATTGCATTTCTCTTCACCTTATCCAACAGCTAGCAAAAAGTCAGGAATCCTTTTACTAGATCATCAACTCTCAAGGGGGATGTTGAAGCACAAGTCCTACCCAAGGTTTCAATTCTAAAGAAAAAGAAAGGTAAAGGAAAAGACATTGAGAAGCCTATTGAAGTGATAGATAGAGCCCCTATGCAACAGAAATATGAAGGTGAAGCCATGAAGAAGTCTATTGTGTTTATCAACATCAATACTCCACCTAGAAATTACACCTTCAAAATATTGATTAGATAACTCAGGGAGGCTAGGAAGGAGGTTGCTCGTTTGAAAGTAGAAGGTTTATCTGAAAGAATTAAGATGAAGGAACTTATGGATATGTATAACAACACCCTTGATTTGGCAATATTTGCAGCAAGAAGAGCCCAACCTCTCCATAAGAAACTTAAGAACCTCTATAGGAAAAACATAGGCTTTCAGTCTCAAAATAGAAAACTCAAGGCCGAATTGCAACACTTCAAGGATGAATTGGCCCAGAGGAATTTGAATGTTCTGGTAGAAGCTTCCATTGAAAGAGAGAAACCAATAGTGAAGAATAACACACCTGCAGTCAAGAAGACTATCCTTGCAAAGGAAAAATAGGTTGTTGTGATAGAAGGAAGCTCTCCTTCAACAAGGAGGAGTTCTAGGTTTATGAAATAATTGGGGGATATAAGCTCCATTTTTTAGAATGGTCTCTTTTTGCAAGATTAAGTGATCAAGGATGTATAATTTTTTCCACCTATACAGGAATCTATAGGCTTCTAAACTCTCAACTCAAATCTCTTTGTGCTCTCTAAAGGACTAGTCTCATCATGCAGAAAAAGCACATACATTCCGTAGCCATGGCACTGCAGAATCATCTATATAGCATGTCCTACCATTTTTCTACCTAAAGTGCTATGAAATATCCTAGCCAAAGTACATAGGAGTGCTACCAAATCTCTTAAGCTGAACTTAACAATGGCGCTACAAATTCTGCAGGGATGTGTCACAGTGGCGCTACCAAATTCATTTTGATGATGGGTGCTTCCAAATCTGCTGGACCATTTCAGCGATGACGCTACCAATTCTGCAGAGGTGATTTGGAGTGTGGCGCTACCAAATTTCACACAGTGATATACAAGCTCGGTGCCACGAAAAATCTAGGCCTATTTGATCTGCACTACGAAATGTGCAGAGTATTCTGCAAGGGCGCTACAGAATCTCGCTACCCAACGCGCTACTGAATGGCACTACAAACTGGCACCTAAAATCAAGGGGTTTGAAATTATCACTCTTTTGAGTGGATGATGATGTGGAGAAGATCGAAGATCATAGGTAGCAGCATGATGACAACATACAACCCCTACAGGACACTTGGCATGGAAAGAGATGTGCATCAAGGGAGGCAATGTCATTTAAATCTTGTTGGATTGGTTGCCTACATGTTTCATTTTTTATAACAATTTGTTAAATATCTTTTAGCATAGGTGTTAGATTGAATAAATGATTTGGAGAATCCTATGGGAGGAAAGTGAGCTCGCACCTCTATCTATTTCCTTTCCTTTTTGTTATAAATAAATTCTCCAAATGATTTATATGATTCAAATGGTTGAGTTGGGCTCCCTTATTGTAATATTTTCATTAAGCATACTGGTTCTCTGGTTATGTACCAGACTTGAGAATTTTTTATTAATATAAGTCAGTTTCTCTTATTCTATCTTGTTGCCTCTTATATTGAAGTTTTCATGATTGAATGATTCATATGATATTTTTATAGTTGTATTATGATGAATGTTTGATTATAGTATTGTTATGATGTTCTTCAGTGTTCTTTAAACTTTGAATTCAAGAAGATCTTGTGTTTGAGTTTTTCCTCCTTAGGATGCTTGAAGACCTGATGTCAATAGAAGACCTCTACATTTCCCTCACTAAAGTCTCCCTTCTATTCACTTTTACTCGCATTCACTGACTGAAGTTAATCAAGACCTCAATTGCTTGTGCATGCTAGCCCAGATTTCTGATTTAAAATATTATTATCCCGAGTCTTGTCCATTTGATGTTTTAAACACTCATTTACATTTACAAATAATCTAATGGGTACTGGGCTTATTCTCTATGCAATTTGAGGGTGATTCCTAGTGCTAACATTCTTGGTGCCATTGTCAGGGAATGAATTGAAGACATTTCCCTGGGATTGAACGACAAAACACATTGATTCTAAACGTGCATTAGAATTCAGTACATTGAAGATTGCAGCTTGCACTTGGTGACTCCATTGTTTCATTTGTGGCTCCTAAAGGAGTACACATGAGGTCAACTCCACAACTACCTCTGGCTACACCTGAAAATGACCCAGAGAAGATAATCAAGAAGGGAAAAGCTTCTCAAGAAATTTTTTCTACTGCTGTATCAGGTACTTCTAGTCAGTTGCATGATTCCATTCTTAATACATCAATTGTTATATCAAGTATTTCTCCTGTACCTTCTGCTGAAGTTTCTAAGAATTTGGATTTTGAAAATTTTCGTATTGATTACTCCTCTTTTGACCCATAATTGAAAGAAGAAAATTTTGAAATACTTTCCTCTCCTGATATTGTGAAGTGGTTCGGAATTGAGAGTCTTGAACATTTTCCTACCTTAGATTTTGCTACTCCTCCTCCTATCAAAAGTTCTATAGCCAAAGAGGAGGAAACCTCATCTCCCTTGCAGCCTATACGATCTTCTTCCAAGACTCAACCTTTTGCTGTGAAAACCGAAATCCCTCCTTCCTACATTCCTTTTTCTCCTAATTTTCACATAGTCAAATCTCCTTCTCCTCCTTGCTCTCCTATAGTTCAAAACCCAATGACAGGTGCTAATGCTCCTAGAAATAGGATGACTGCCATAGTGGCTGCTAGATATGCCCCTCTTATCTTACCTCAACCTATGAATGCTCTCCCTACTGGAGATTACCTAAAATACATGCCCAAATTCACAGGAGAAGAAGACATAATTGTTGAAGAACATCTTTCTGCCTTTTATAGTTATGCAGACAATCTAAACATTGAGAATGAGGATGTGTGGATGAGAGTCTTTGTCCAAAGCGTTGATGGTGAGGCTAGAAAATGGTTTAGGGGTTTGACTCTTGGATCCATTGCTGGGATTGAAGCTTTAGACGATGCTTTCTTGAGACAGTTGGGGGATAAGAAAGATTTTTTGTATTATATCACAAAATTTGGATCCCTAAAGAGGAAAGAAGGAGAATCTATTTCTGACTTCTCCAAGAGGTTCAATAAAATGTACAATAAGATTCCTGCTAAGATAAAGAATACATAAACCTCTGCCAAGATCACCTATGCCAGTTCTTTTGAACCTTATTTTTTCCTTCTACTGAGAGAAAGAATATCTGCCTCTTTAGCTCATATGCAAGATGCAACCTTGGAGGTAGAATCTAACATAGTGGCATTTGAAAAACTTAGGGGAAAATTTGATAGGGACAAGAGAAAAAATAGAGTTGAAGCCTCAACTTTGATTCCTCTGTTTTCCATCCTCAAGTTGATGAACTTACCAAATTAGTAAAATCACCTTTTGTTGAGATGGAGAAGTTAAAACTTGAAGGAAAACATACCTATAGGAATACACAAAATGTTGATAACAGAGGTAACTTCAGAAGACCAAATAATGCTCCTCAGATCCTTCCAAGAGATCCAAGAAACATAGATAGGGATGCTTAAAAACTCAAAGCTCCTTTACAAAACAACCTTGTTGTTGCTAAAGAAGGAGAGGATGAACAAACTGATCTTGGAATCCACTTCCTTGGTGACACCTCCTCATCCCCTCACTTGACCCAATCTGCATATGAGGAATCTCTCATGGATAATAAAATAAATGAATTGAGTAAGGGAGATAAAACAAAAGAAAATCCTAATAGATATAATCTGAGATCCAAAAAGAAAGAGGAAAAAATTGATACTTTTGATCAACCCACTAAAACAAAAAATTCTAACAAGGATGTGGCAGTTGGCAGCAAAGAAAAAGATTAACAAAGACCTCGAGCTTTGGTTAATAATCCTACTCCATAAGTCAAGGAGATTCTGAAATCTCCATCTTCCTTCACCTTTGAAAGTGAGATTCAAAAAATCAAAATCCCTGTACCTTTTTTGGAGCTGATAAAAAATGAGGAATTCAAAAGATATATTTCCAAAATGCTGCAACCCAAACCCTCCTCCAATTCCACTAATTTAGCCAATCTTCAAGATGAAAAACCAACAGTCATCTTAGGACCTTTGATAGAATATAGAGATGATTCATCCCCTCCCTTCTATACATCACTGAAAATTCACGATAAGGTGTTGCATAACTTCTTGATGGACTCAGTGACATCTCACAATCTCATGCCAAAAACAATCATGGATGAACTTGGATTAGAAATTACAAAAACTTACTATGAATTATATTCTTTTGACTCTAGGAAAGTGAAGTGTTTTGGGGTCATCGAAGATATGGTTGTGACCTTGTTTCAGTTGCCCATGAAAAGTGTGGTCATGGATATTGTGGTGGTTGATGTTCCCCCTAAGTTTGGTATGCTCTTGTTAAGATCTTGGATAAAAATACTAGGGGTAACCTTGCATATGGACCTTACATATGCGACCATTCCTGTGTTTGGGGGGGAGCATAGAAGGCTTTACATGGAAGCTCAATTGGCTTACATTATCAATGATGAAGAAAACCCCACCAACCATCCTATTTTTTCACTTGAAATTGATTTAGGATCCAGTATATTGCAACTCACTAATGGTCCTGAACCTCCTCTTGAAATCAGAAAACAATCCATTACCCTTTGTGAAGATTCTCCTCCAAATACCTCTATTTGGAAGATTTTTTTTGATGGGGCCTCTTCTAAGGAAGGTGTTGGTGCTGGAGTAGTCTTTGTTTCCCCTACTCAAGATACCATATCCTTGTCCTACAAGCTAGAATTTAAAACTACAAACAATGTGGAAGAATATGAAGCTCTTGTTTTGGGTTTGAGGGATGCCAAATACATGGGGATTGAAGAGCTATCAGTGTTTGGAGATGTTGAATTAATTGTCCATCAAATCAAAAATATGTATCAAGATAAGCATCCCGGTCTAAGGACTTACAGAAATGAAGTTTGGGATCTTGTTGATATTTTCTTCTTAGCTTCAATATCTCATTTATTCCAAGAGAGGAGAACACCATGGATGATTCTTTGGCCGTTTCAACAAGTAATTTTAGAATCCCTTTGCCACCTAAACTCAAATATGATGTAGAAGTGAAGTATAGACCCTCTATACCTGACAATGTCAAACATTGGAAGGTATTTGAGGATGATCTTGAGATTAAAATATTTCTTGAGACTGTTGATTACTTTTCTACATTACATATTGATCAAGATCATGATTATGAAAATAGCCCTCATGCTACCGTTTTTCTAAATAAAATTGCTAACCATCATATTGTTCAGTTGCCTAGTAACCATATTCCAAAGGGACTAGCGCCTTTGGAGAGATTGTTCGACATAAATGATGTGGCTGTAAAGGTTAAAGGTTCAACTAATGATGCTAATGTGAATGAATGCAATGTGGGTACAGAGAAGAATCCTAAATATGTCAAGTTGTATAACATCTTGTCAAAGGAATAAAGGGATGAATATGTTGAGCTGTTAAAAGAGTTTGCTGATGTGTTTGCCTAGACATATGAATATCTGAGAACATACGACACAAACATCATTGAACATAATATCTCTTTGAAAGAAGAGACCAATCCATTTAGGCAGAAGTTGAGACAGATAAATCCTATGTTGTTTCCTATTATGGAAAAAGAGGTAAAAAAGCTTTTGGATGTCAATATTATCATTCCTTTGAGATACTCTGAATGGGTGGATAACTTGGTCCCAGTGAGAAAGAAGAATGAAGAAATCAGACTTTGTGTCGATTTCAGAAATTTGAATGGAAGCTCTAAGAAAGATAATTAACCCTTACCAAAGATGGAGCACATATTGCAAAGGGTGACAGGTTCATCTAGGATGTCTATGATTGATGGATTTTCTGGCTACAATTAGATCTTTGTCTTTCCCAAATATAGAGAGAAGACAACCTTCACCACTCCTTGGGGCACATTTATGTATGCTAAAATCCTCTTTGGATTGATGAATGCAAGAGTGACCTTTCAGCGAGCCATGGACATTGCCTTTATTGGGGAGAAGGACAAGTTTGTAGTCATTTATTTGGATGACATAACAATGTTCTCACAATTTGATAAAGAACAATAGCATCATTTGAAAAAGGTCTTCTTGAAGTGCAATTTTTTTTGTCTCTCTCTAAATCCTAATAATTCATTGTTTGCTATGAAGGAGGGAAAATTATTGGGGCACATTTTATTAACTGAAGGGATAAGGATTGATTCAAGCAGAGTAGAATCTATCCAGACCTTGTCTCTCCCTAGATCCAAGAAAGAAGTTCAATCTTTCTTGAGGAAAATCAATTTTTTGAGAAGGTTCATTTCAAATTTTGTTGAATTGGTAAAGTATATCATAGCCATGCTGAGGAAAGGAAATGAGGTCAAATGGACTACTGAATATCAAAATTCTTTTGATCAGATAAAAAAGGGTTTGGCTGAAGCACATGTGCTCATCATCCCTGACTACTCCAAGGGTTTTCTGATATTTTCTTTTGATTCATTTGACACAGTAGAAATTGTTTTATTGCAGAAAAATGAAAAAGGGTTAGAGAATCCTATTGCCTTCTTCAGTAGAGCATTGAGGGATACTGAAATAAAATATGACATCATGGAAAAACATGCCTATGCTCTAGTTAAAGCCCTCAATGATTTCAGAGTATATGTGCTGCATTCAAAAGTTATTGCATATGTCCCTCCAGCCTCGGTGAAAAAAATTCTTATTCATCCTGACATAGATGGAAGGAGGAGAAAATGGATTGCCAAAATTATCGAATTTGATCTTGAAATAAATCCCACTGAATTGGTTAAAGGCCAAAGTTTAGCTAGGTTGCTAGCTGAATCAAATTGCAAAGCTTTGGGGTTTAATTTCATAAACATTAGCTCAGAGAATCAACAAGCTGAGTTGTCTGATAAAGGTTCTCAAGTCAGCCTTCCATTGGTAGAATGCACTTGGTACACGGACATTATATATTTTCTACAAAAATTCCAGCCTCTTGATGGTTTGGAGAAGAACAAGGTAAGATATTTGAAGCTCAAATCAATCAAATACTATCTTATTTACCAATTTTTGTATTGGAAAGATCCTTTAGGAGTGATTTTGATATGTCTATATCCACAGGAGGCCCAAAATATTATGTCTGATTTTCATGAAAGTTTATGTGGAGGCCATCACTTCTGGAGAACCACAGCCTATAAGATCCTCAAATATGGGAATTTTTGGCCTAGTCTCTTTACTGACGTTTTTGCAAAGATTAGAGCTTGTGTCAAGTGTCAAAATTTTTCTGGAAAGCAACAACTCAAGTCTTTTCCATTGAATCCTGCGGTAGCTTTAGGACCTTTTCAGGAGTGGGGACTAGATTTTATTGGGGAAATTCATCCTGCTTCAAGTGGTCAGCATAGGTGGATTTTGATTGCCACTGATTAATTTACCAAGTGGATAGAATCCATACCTATAAGGAATTCCTCCCACAAGGTAATCATTGGTTTTCTTGAAGATATTATGGTGAGATTTGGTTGTCCGAGTAGAATTGTTACTGATAATGCTGCATCTTTCAAGGCTGAACCATTGATCAGGTTTTGTGAATAGTATGGGATTACATTGGCTCATTATACCCCTTACTATCCCCAAGAGAATGTATTGGCATAATCCTCTAACAATATCCTTATAAATATCATTAAGAAATTGTTAGAAGACAACAAGAAAGCATGGGATTCAAAGCTTAAATTTTCCTTATGGGCCGATAGACTGACAACAAAGAGGTCTCTTGGTGTCTCTCCTTTTCAGCTTGTGTATGGAGTTAAGGCTATACTTCCTTCTCATCTTTCCTTTCCTGTGGAAAAATTCTTCCAAGACCACCAAGGAGAACCTGATGATATGATTAGAAGGATACAACAACTGGTAGAAGTGAAAATGAATAGGGAGTAGATACTAGACAAAGCAAAGGAACATCAACAGAAGATCAAGCATGCCTTTGAAAAGAAGGTAAGCAAAGAAGATTTCCAGCTGGGAGATCTAGTGCTCAAGTGGGATGCACCCAAGCAAGACAAAGGCAAGCATGGTAAATTTGAGTCATTGTGGATTGGTCCCTTCAAAATTTCCGAGGTGTTTTCAAATAACACTTATAAGTTGCATAATTTGGAGGATTTCGAAGTTTTTGGTGGCCCTGTCAATGGGCACTTTCTGAAAAGGTATTTTTCTTAATCCATGAGTGGATTTCTATGTCATTGTAAATATTATTTTTTATTTTTATTTTTGATTGAATAAGTGATCCCATTAGTGGATTTCTATGTCATTGTAAATATCATTTTTTATTTTTATTTTTGATTGAATAAGTGATCCCATAGCCCTAGGATAAGGCACTAAAACTGCTTGTTCTTGGAAAATCACAGGGAGCATGCCATCCTCCGTGGAGCCACTGTTATCATGCTAAGTTGCCTTGGGTCTTTTATTCCTTAGTTTTAAATTTTTAGCCTTTAGACTTCAAATTTTCTTTATTTTTCTTTGTGTGATTTTCTTAGGTTAACTTGAACAAATAAAGACTTGGGTTTTGGCTCATTTTTTGGCCCTCACACATCTTTTAAGCCTAGGATCATTTTATGGCTTATGGTTTTGACTCACCTCATGACTTGACACCAAGCATAACCTATCCCATGACCTTCATGACTTGACATGTCACTCTTTTCACTCATACCTTTATATCCTTTCCATGTTGTCCCTATGTCCGATTAAAGGTGGGTCAAATTATTTTTTTTGAAAAAGGGCCCTACCAACTCACTAGGAGTTTTCGTAGCACACTCCTTGTCCTTTATTCCTTTCCATTATTCATCATTTTTTCGCTGAGGTCGTGATCTACCTTGTTTTCAACACCATGTTTCGTTAAAATATGGATTCTAAGATTTGGTTTTAATGAGTTTGCTAATGGTTTCAAAGATTTGAATGTTCTCAAAGTCGGCGCTACTGAAACCACTAGTTCAGACCAGTTGCAGGCAACGCTACAGGATCATCTGCTAAGGATGATTTGGAAGCTGAGGTGGCCATGGTGGTATCCTAACTGGTTACAGAGACTCAAATTGTCAATTACTCATCCAGGTATTTTGTGAGCTCCCTCCATTGCATAGAAAATTATTGGGATATCTATTGCCTTAGTTTTGGTAGCGATCGATGCTGCAAATCACTCCCTCCTTCATCCCTCTGCATCCATAATTTCCCTCTCACAAACTTGCAGCCTTTGTCACCTAGTTTCTAGCTATCAAATATGCCAATTCATTCTGCTCCTGAGTGTTGAGTTCCCATGCAAACACTTGTTCCTTGTGTGCACACCACGCTACTGAAAAATGCTGTTGAAACCTCGCTACATTTCCGCTGTTTTCCCTACTATTTGGATTGGAGTGTTACTTGTCGGTATTCAAAGATCATTGTAGCAATTTTAATTTCACTATATCATCACTCTTCATCTTGAGATCTATAGACAATAAGGGTTGGGGAAATTGCACTTCCTACCTTTCAAAAGCCATAAAAAACGTGTTATGTCAAAACAAGGTGAGTTAGAGGAGAATCTTAGGAGAGAACAACCATTATTCACTGTCATTTTTGCATTGAAGTCTTCCTTTGTTTGCTCCCTTATCCTTCACTATAACATAACCTGTGATCCCTTGTATTTACTCATGGAGACACCTCAGAAGAAGAAATATCACAAGGGAGGAACTGTGGTCATAACTGAACCCTCAGACATGCACCTATTTGATGCAGAGCCAATGGTTAGGGAAGTTTTTCAAAGGGTGGGTTGCCTCTCTTTTTTCCAAAACATGCAGAGGGGACATCCTGAAGTGGCAAGGCAATTTGCCTTACATTTTGATGGCCTTAAGACTAAGGTAGGAGAGTTGGAGTTTGAGGTGTCTGAATCCTCTATTACAACAGCCATAGGGATTCCTAATATTGGGGAGAGATGGTTTAAATCCATGACGTTAAATGTCGCCATCTCCAAGGAATTCCTCAAAATAGATTATCAGACAGACAACTTGTCCAAGGGAGTGCCTAGAATTCATCTAGTTGAAAATTTTGACAAGATGTTGAAGATCATCCATAGATACTTTACATGTGAGGGAAGGTTTGATATGTTATATCGGTACCATATAAGGATTTTGCTTCATTTTACTGGTAAATATGAAATGAGTATTCCTTTCTACTTGTTGAGGAGCATGGGTAATATGTCTGATAGAATCCAAGCCAAGTCCAAGGTTGTGGACACTAGTGTTTTTCACTCTGGATTGATCAGGATGTTGGTGATGGAAGAATTGAAGAAGAGGAACATTCCTTGGGAACAATTCATTATTTCTACTCACATGAAGTCGGACATAGATTCAACTCTTCAGTCAAAGATGAAAAGTCCTTTTCCATATACTAGTGCTGCTCCAACAAGAACAAGCAGGAAAAGAAAGATAAAATCCCCTACTCAATACCAAGAGGTCATCAAGGAAATTGAAGAAACAGAGAGGGAGGCTTATCATTCTCCACAAAGATACTTTTCACCTCCTCTTGCACCAGAATTAGAAGAGGTTCCTTCATCCACTAAAGCCACAACCAAGAAGGGAAAAAGAATTCATTTCTCTTCATCCTCTTCAACAGGTAGCAAAAAAGTCAGGAAGCCTTTTACTAGATCATCAACTCTCAAGGGGGATGTTGAAGCACAAGTCCTACCCAAGGTTTCAATTCTAAAGAAAAATAAAGATAAGGGCAAAGACATTTAGAATCCTATTGAAGTGATAGATAGAGCCCCTGTGCAGCATAAAGATGAAGGTGAATCCATGAAGAAGCATGTTGAGGTTATCAACATCAAATCTCCACCTAGCAATCACACCTTCAAGTGATTGATTAGACAACTCAGGGAGGCTAGGAAGGAGGTTTCTCGTTTGAAAGAAGAAGGTTTATCTGAAAGAATTAAGATGAAGGAGATTATGGATATGTATAGAAACACCCTTGATTTGGCAAGATTTTCAGCAAGAAGAGCCCAACCTCTCCATAAACAACTTAAGAACCTCTATAGGAAAAATATAGGCTTTCAGTCTCAAAATAGAAAACTCAAGGCTGAATTGCAACACTTCAAGGATGAATTGGGCCAGAGGAATTTGAATGTTCTGGTAGAAAATGCTATTGAAAGAGAGAAACCCGTAATAAAGAAGAGCACACCTGGAGTCAAGAAGACTATCCCTGCAAAGGAAAAACAAGTTGCCGTGATAGAAGGAAGCTGTCCTTCAACAAGGAGGAGTGCTAGGTTGATGAAATAATTGGGGGATATAAGCTCCATTTTTAGAATGGTCTCTTTTTGCAAGAGTAAGTGATCAAGGATGTATAATTTTTTCCACCTATACAGGCTTCTACATGCTTCTAACCTATCATCTCAAAGTTATTTGCGCTCTCCAAAGGACTAATATCGTCATACATAAAGAGCACAAACATTTCGTAGTGCCATGGTGCTATGGAATCATCTATATAGCATGTCCTTCCATTTTGATACCTAAAGTGCTACCACAGAAGTGCTACCAAATTTCCTAAGCTGAACTTAACATTGGTGCTACAAATTCTGCAGGGATGTTTCACGGTGATGATACCAAATTAATTTTGATGATGGGAGCTACCAATTCTGTAGGACCGTTTCAACAATAGAGATACCAATTATGCAAAGGTGATTTGGAGTGTGGTGATACCGAATTGCACATAGTGATATACAGGCTCGATACCATGGAAACTGTAGGTCTGTTTGGATCTACGCTATGAAATGTGCAAATTATTTTGCAAGGGTGCTACAGAAACTCGCTACCCAACGTGCTACTGAATGGCGCTACAAACTGGCACCTAGAATCAAGGGGTTCAAAATTATCACTCTTTTGGGTGCTTGATGATGTGGAGAAGAGCGAAGATCATAGGTAGAAGTATGATGACAACATACAACCCCTGCAGGACACTTGGCATGGAAAGGGATGTGCATCAAGGGAGACAATGTCATTTAAATCTTGTTGGATTGGTTGCCTACATGTTTCATTTTTTATAGTAGTTTGTTAAATAAATGTTAGCACAGGTGCTAGATTGAATAACTGATTTGGAGAATCCTATGGGAGGAATTGCAGCTCACACCTCTAGTTGTTGCCTTCCCTTTTTGTTATAAATACATTTTCCAAATGATTTAGAGGGTTCGAATGGTTGAGTTGGGCTTCCTTATTGTAATATTTTCATTAAGTATATTGGTTCTCTGGTTATCTATTGGACTTGAGAATTTTTTATTAATATAAGTCAGTTTCTCTTATTCCATATTGTTTCCTCTTATACTGAAGTCTTCATGATTGAATGATTCACATGATATTGTTATAGTTGTATTATGATGAATGTTTGATTATAGTATTGCTATGATGTTCTTTAAACTTTGAACTCAAGAAGATCTTGTGTTTGAGTTTTTCCTCCTTAGGCTGCTCAAAGAACTGATGTCAATAGCAAACCTCTACATTTCCCTCACCAAAGTCTTCCTTCTATTCAATTTTACTCCCATTCACTGACTGAATTTGATAAAGGCCTCAATTTCTTATGCATGCTAGCCCAGATTTTTGAGTTAAAACATTATTATACCGAGTCTTGTCCATTTGACCTTTTAAACACTCATTTACATTTATGCATAATATGATGGGTACTGGGATTATCCTCTCTGCAATCTGAGGGTGATTCCTAGTGCTAACACACCATTCCAATGTTATTAACATTGCAAATCCATGCCCTTTGGCCTTAATCCACACAGGAAATCCAACCCAATATTATATGCATAGGCACTCTGACTTAAAGTTAAACATGTATACATCGACATTCCAACCCAAAACATGTATAATGATCTTCAGAATTTATATTTCTAGCAACGGTTCCAACCAACAAGATCTCCTTTCCTCATATCCCTGCATAACCCAAAGAAATGAACCCCTTTCTCTAGCATGAAATCCCTCAAGTTGTTCCACTTCTCTCCAGGGCTCCAGTGCACTCGACCAGGAAGTTTCAGAGTTGCGACTTCCAAAACTGTAGCTGCAACAAGTCCATTGGACTTTCTTCATCCCATGCCTTTGTCATTCAGCTTCTCCAACATCACCTCCTTCTTTTCCCTCATAGTCTGGTACCTTTCTAGATCCTCAACATTCATTATTTTCCTACAACATTTCAAATAACTGAGCATGTCAATTCACAATTTGTGCATAAATTTTTTATTTTTTCTCATAATCTAAGAGTAAATTTTCATAATCCAGTACAATACTTATCTGTGTGGTTCGTGGATATGCATCCATATGGCTGTATCATTAACTTGTCTCATTGTTTTCCTTGACATATCCATTGTGTGCATGATCCCAATCAATAGTTTACAAGAACTATCAAAGTCTCCTCTTCCTCGTGGTCACTCACCTTCTAGGCCCAGGCTTAGGAATCCCCTTCTCTGCTATACAGTCCCTCAGGTGATCCAAAAAGGATCCAAATAAGACTAAGGATAACTCAAAATTAGCAGAAGCAACCTAAGAAGATCAGAATGGCCTCAACAGATAGAGAAAGGGAAAAAATTCAAAGTCCTCAAAACTCAGATAAATTGGCATCATCGTGAAGAGCACATCTCAATATTTCCAATGACGTAAAAAATTTCTCAAACGAAGTTACAGATCAAAAGATATTCATGATCAAATTTTTGGTCAACCTAGCCTAGTCAACATGGATGAGTCAACATCTGTACTGCTGACATCAACATCAGTATGAATGACATCGTCATCCATACAATGTACATGGCACATGCATAGGGAGACATGTGTCATGCTGACATCAACATGGTGATGTGGCAGCACTAGAGGCTGCCACATGTCACTCATTTTTGGACTTTTCTGGTAAAATTTGTGGACCAATGGGAAGGTTCCACGTGACAGTCCATATAGCCACGTGGCAGACTGTACAACCACCTGGAAGGTGACGTGGTAGGCTGACATGGAAGAGGTGGCGTGGCTATCAGTGCAAAGAGGTGATGCGGGACAATGATTGACCTCCATGTGGGCCAATCATGGGATGCCATGTGGTAGCGGGAAAATGCCCAAGGAATCCCAACAAACAAATTTTAAAAAGAGTATAGGGTTGGCTGGAGCCAACTCCAGTTCGCCAAAATTGGAGTAATTTTCACCAAAAATGGTGGCATATATCAACTATTCGCCACAGTTAGCGATGTATCCCAACTATCTGCCATAGTTAGCAACATATCAAAACAATCCTCCGTATCCAGTGATAAGTTTCTATAGAGGGGTAAAATGGGAGTCTCGTAGGTTTGACCTCGAGACCTCCCCCAACAACTATGACTTAATATAACTTCGCCAACCAACTATCCTAATGACTATGTTGGTGCATCGAACCACCTTTATTACTTACGAGCCGAGTCTGCCATAGTTCGGGGGTTAGAACATGGAGGCACACGACCTTATGGATGGCACAGAAATCGATAATTTCCCCATGAATTAATTGCAGGTGCAGGCACGAAAACCAAGACATTTTCTCAAGGGCCTTAAATTGCCAGACTCAGATTGAGGCGTGGAGACAATCGTTTTTGGGTAATTCGATGCCACGAATTCAGTGGTGTTATTTGTTTGTTGATTTGAGCAAATATTCTACAACTTAACTCTAAAATGAGGTGTACTTATGTATTTTGACAAATTCTTTTGTTGAGTTAATAAAAAGGCCTACCCATTTGAGAGCAGGACTCGAAGACGTTGTCCACCAGGGATGAACTCTGTTATCAAGTTTTTGTGTTCATATCTGATGCATATGTCTCTTCATTATTTAGTTATTCCTTCTTTATGGTGCACTTCAATTTATGTTCACTTAATACAATTATTTAATAAGTCACACCGATGAAAAGATCCCAGATCATGTTGGTATCAGAGCAGTCATCTTTGACTTGAATTGTTGAGTGTGAATGATTATTAGGGACAAGCATAAGCATGGTGAATGAATTCTTAATACTTTCAATCCCGTAGTTGGCTGTGCATACCGAAGGAATAAAATGGCCTAAGAGGACAAGCATGATGAACATGATAAAAAAATCCATATGGTATTTTATCGCATGTTAGAAATGATCGAGTGAATGTATGGAGACTACGAGAAGATGATGAAGAAGAAAGGGAAGAAAAAGGAAGCACAAGCAGATGATAATGCTTCAGTGAATCAAGGGGCTGGAGGAGACCCTCTTGAGCCTCCATATTCATCATCAAGTTCTAGATATTCTTCCTTTGATCATTCTCATCATTCTCATCATTCTAGCCATACAATTCTTTTAAGAAACCATTGTTAAAGCTTGATGTAAACTTTACTTTACCTATGTTTAATGGAGATGTTAATCCTGAAAAGCTAGATAATTGGATCCAACAGGTTGAAGTATATTTCTATGTTCAACAGATTGATGAAGAGGAAGTTAAAGTGCAATTGGCCTCTCTTTGGTTGGAAGGCACCGCTCTCGTATGGTGGGAGAGAAAAATTCAGGACATAAGTAAGTGTGGTAATCTTCTAACCTCATGGTCAGAATTTAAATCAGTGATAAGGAAACAGTTTTAGCCATTGGGTTATTTACATAAAGAAATGATGGAATGACAAACTTTAAGACAAAGTAAAGGTCAAACTGTACAAAGTTTCACGGAAGAATTTAGGAAGAAATCTCTTGCATTAAACATTCATTTGGATTCTTATGAAACTTTAATGAAGTATATTGGCACACTTCATAGTTATATTCATCATACTTTACTATTGTTTAGCTCCACCAATATTGATGAAGTTTGTGTGCAAGACACTCACCTTGAGAACATGGGAAAGCATGTTCAAGAAGATCCCACAAAGAAACCTTCCAATCTCCCACATAAGCAGTTTAAGAAGTTTAAAATAAAGGATAGAAAGATCGCCACTGTAAAGAGGGAAGAAGGAAAACCATATTGCACTCATTGCAAGAATAATGGTCATGATGATGAAAACTGTTGAAAACTACATTCAGAGAAGAGACCGAAACAGTTTGGTGGAAATGGGAAGACAAAGACTGTTTCTACAGTACAACAAGATCTTGGTTCCAATTAAGGAGATGAGGGGAAGATCACAAAGGTTGGAGTACAAGGTAAATATTCCCTTCATGGTAGTTTAAATTCCAATAATTAATTTCATGATGATGAAATAAAGATGAATGCATTATTTCATATAAGAGTTGTATCTAAGCCCATTGAGATAGATACATTATTTGATTTGAGTTCCCAAGTAAACTTGATATCTGAAGCACTTGTCAAAAACACGGGTCTTGAAACTAAACCACATCCAAAGCCTTATCCTCTTGGTTGGGTATGTGATAAATCAAAACTTAATGTCACCAAGCAATGTAGGGTCATATTTTCTATTTCTTCAAAGTTTATTGATGAAGTGGATTTGGATGTTTTATCACTTGATATATGTGGCATAGTGCTAGGGAGTCCTTATCTTTATGATAGAAAAGCAGTCTTCTTTCATCATGAGAACAAATATCACCTTACTAAAGGGGGAGTGGAATATATTGTTAGAGCCCACATCATGAGGGTAAACACCACACTTGTTACTGTAGGACAAATGAAGAGACTCATAAACACTAATAAGAGATATGTACTCATGATCGTAAGGGAAAATGATGTTGGAAAATTCGATGCCTTCCAAGGATGTGATCCTTCTCATAAGAAAGAATTAATTGATATTGTTTCTAAGTATGATGATATTTTCTAGGAACCAGATGGATTACCTCCTAAGAGGGAAATCCAACATGAAATACATCTTCAATAGGATTCTCCTCTTCCTAATGTGGGCATGTACAGGATGTCAGTTGTAGAGATGATAGAGATCAAAAAGCAGGTACAAGGCTTATTGGATCAAGGGGTCACCAAGCCCAACTCATCTCCTTGCGGTTCTCTGATCGTCATGGTGCCAAAGAAGGATGAAACATGGGGAATGCGTGTCGATTACCGTGCCTTAAATAAAATCACAGTGATAAATCGATACCCTCTTCCTTGTATAGATGATTTACTTGATCAATTAAAGAATGTTGTTTATTTCACTAAGTTGGATTTTCACAGTGGATACCATCAGATTAGGGTTGCAGAACATGATGCATGGAAAATTTCCTTTAAAACCAAACAGGGATTGTTTGAGTGGTTAGTTATTCCATTTGGGATTTGTAATGCTCCGACAACCTTCATGTGTGTGATGAATGATGTATTCAAACCATTTCTAGATGATTTTGTGATTGTATATTTAGACGACATTCTTGTATTTAGTGGGACTTGGGATGAACATGTAAGGCATGTAAAGAAAGTATTGGATACTTGGAAAAGGAAAAAGTTGTATGTAAAATTGTCTAAATGTGAATTTGGTAAGACTGCAGTTGTGTACTTAAGTCATATTGTAAGAGGAGGACAATTGAGAATTGATCCTTCCAAGATCGATGTAATTATAAATTGGCTTGAGACAAAAAGTATAACCGAAGTACGGGGCTTCTTAGGTGTAGTATAGTACCGGAGGAGATTCATTTCAAACTTATATTTTATTGCAGCTCCTTTGCATGCCTTAACGATTGTGAGGAACACTTTTCAGTGGGGAGGAAAGAAACAAAAACCTTTCGACACTTTGAAGGAAAAGATCAATACTGCACTAGTATTAGCACTGTCGAATATTCAACAACTTTTCGAGATCGAGACAGATGCCAGTGGATATGCCATGGGTGCAATATTGATGCAATATCGTAAGCCTATATGTTACCACTCACTACTACATATGGGCAGATTATTCCACGAAAATGTTCCACGGTTTCACTAGTTTCATATTTTTTTTAAACAGGGCGGGATTTTCGTCGCTATTGCCACGAAAGTTCATCGCAATATCGATAGAAATCTTAATTTAACCTAGTCAGGATTTTCGTCGCTATAGCGACAAACTTTCGTGGCAATAGCGACGAAAATTTTGCCTATCTCATTGGTTGGTGTTAATGGCTAGTTGAATATTTTATCTATATATACGTGACTTTAAGAGACTTTGTGACACAATTGCTATAGTTGCGACACTGTTCTTGGCTTTTGTTTGAGCTGTTTATTTTTTCCGTCACCCACCGGTTGAACAAATCCAATTCTCGATCTACATAGCTCTGATTTTGAAATTGCAAGGTTAGTATGTTATTTTTTATTGATGTACTCATTTAAGTTGTAATTTTGTTTTCAAATGTCCAAATTGCATTTAGCTTATTTTTTCCTTGATAATATATTTATATAATATGTGTAGTACCATATTTCATGTCTTTGGTTTTTGGATATAGTTAGTATATTCTATGGAAAAGGGTATGTGGATTCCATAATAT
>ML796061.1:0-29361 GCA_009831015.1 Picea engelmannii
GTGAGAACCAAAGAATATTTCAAAAGTTAGATAATTTATGGGTATAGTTGGTTAATACATGAGATTCATTGTAGGTTTCTCCAAGATTTCACACTCAATTACTTCATTGCCAACATTGCATAAATTTATATGAAGGAAATTTCCATCCTACATGATGTGCTTAAGTAAACCATATATGACATAGATACCAAGTTCACTTCTAATTTTTTGAAAGGATTGTTCAAAGGATTTGAAACAAATCTAAATTTTAGTATAGTGTATCATCCAGAATCATATAGGCAGACGAAGATGTTCAACCAAATAATTGAAGATATTCTAATAATGTATGTAATGGATCATCCTTCCAAGTGGGAAGACTATCTTCATTTGGTTGAGTTTGCTTATAACGATGGGTATCATGGAACATTGAAGATGATCCCATTTGAAGTATTTTCTATAAAACAATGCAACACATTGATGAGCTGGATAACCCAACAGACATGCCCATTATTGGGCCAAAATTGCTAAGATAAATGGAAGAGAAGATGGTAAAAGTAAAGCAAAATTTAAATAATGCATAGGATAGAAAAAATATATATGAAAAAAAGGGTAGAGCACATAGGGAATTTAAAGTGGGAAAGCATGTGTTTTTGAAAGTGAAGGAAAAAAGGATTTCATTGAAATTAGGAAGTTTCCCAAAGTTGGCAGCATAGAAAGGATAGGACATATTTCAGACATGATCACATTGCCTACTTCCATGAGAGTTCATAATGCTAAAATATTCGATGTGCTAATTTCACCATAGACAATATCACAATATTGTCACCCAACCATAGGCACGCAACCACCCCCGAGCATCGTAACCTTTGACAGATAGAATGATTATGGAAGAAGTATCAGACCCAATATATAACCAAGAGATAACGCACCTTTATCCAAAGGTAGTGCACCAAGCAGAAAGTCCCAGACCACAGACCAAGACCAATACCCAGTTGCAGTCATTGCAGGCGCACTCCTCCTCTAGAATTGTGCACCACTTATATTGAGTCTGAGTGTGTGTACAAATGAACTCAAGAACCCTCTATTTATAGTGCTCTTATTCACCTATCTAGGCCGACTTATCTTGCTAGTGGCTAATACTTTAATATTAATTATTTTATTGAGTCGACTTGTCTTCTATGGTTTTTACACATCTATTTAGGGTTTATCTAGCTTCTAGAATATTCTAATATAGTTAGAGGTTACACATGGAGGTTGATACCTCCCGTCACTACCATAATATCAACACTCCCTCCTAGATAGGGAGGTATTGATAGGTAACATCATCATAGCCACACAGGCTATCTCATGATCACATAGATCAATTCATGAGCAACATCAGCACTATAAGTATCATCTGATAGCATCATGGCATCAAAATATATCATCAACTGCATCATCTCTCGAGTCCATAATCCATCTAAGTAATCGGACATGATGTTGAATAAGTCATGTGCTGAACTCATCGCACTCAACAGAGTGTCTCGCATAAGTCACTCACTCAATAAAGTGATATAAGGACCATTCTTCTAATCTAGACATACGTCCTAGAAGAATCATTGTCCCAACAAATGTTGAATCCCTCCACTGTATCATCTCTAAGTCATACTAGAATTATGTGAATGCATCATATATAAGTTGTACTGGCATGATGTCGAGTACCATCTACATCATATCTAAGCCATACTAGCATGATTCAAATGCATCATATCTAAGTTGTATTGGAATGATGTAGATCAATGCCTCTGCATCATATCTAAGTCGTACTAGCATGGTGTCAATGCACCATCTCTAAGATGTACTGGCATGATGTGATTTATATGCATCATCTCTAAGTTGTACTAGCATGATGCTACTTCATCATATCTAAGATGTACCATCATGATGATAATGCATCATATCTAAGTTTTACTAGCATGATGTGTCTCAAGACATTTGTATCATATCTAAGTTGTACTAGCATGATGTTGAAGCATCATATCTAAGTTGTACTAGCATGATACAAACCAAAATTCTATCAACCTATACCATTCTCCATAGGGATAATTTATATCCACTAGCACACTGACTATCCATGATGTCATATATCAGCACTCCCTCCCAACCGAGGAATTCAACTCCTCCCTCTCAATCGAGGGAGAAATCTCCATGAGTCCCAACTTGTCCCTCAAGTATGTAAACTTTATCTTGGACATAGGCTTCATCAAAATATAAATTTTCTTCTCATCGATGGAGATGTACTGAAGAATCACTTCTCCCTTATGGACTTTATCACGGAGAAAGTAGTACTTGATCTCAATGTGTTTCGACGTATCATGGAACATGAAGCTCTCTGAAAGCTTCACATAGATCTAATTATCACAATATATCACAGTCGAATCCAGCACCTGATCAAATAGTCTAGAAACTAGCTTACGGAGCCATATTGCTTCCGTACAAGCATCACAAGCTGCAATATATTTTTCTTTTGTAGTGTTGAGTGAAACGAACTTCTATTTCCTGCTAGCCCATGATATAATAGCATATCCCAAACTAAAAAATATACCAGAAGTACTCTTTTTGTCATATACACTTCCTGCCCAATCTGAATCATTAAATCCATGCAACTATACATCATTGTTTGAGGCATATGTCAAACCATAGTTTAGTGTCCCACGAAGATATATCAAAATGTGCTTTGCAACTATCCAATGTTCATGTCTAGGTTCCACCTGGAACTAGCTCAACATGTTCATAGCAAAGCAAATGTTTGGTTGGGTATTAACCAAATACATCAATGAGACAATCAATTGTTGATACAGGGATGAGTCTACTAGATCTGAATCAGAGTCTCTCAACTTCCTTAGATATGTCAACATGGGAGTTTCTATGGATTTGCAATCCATCATCCCAAAGTTCTGAAGGATATTTACAACATACTTCCCTTTCCCTAGGAATATTTCTCCATGCTTCTACCATACTTCTAGTCCCAAATAATAATGCATGAGACCAAGATGCTTCATATCAAATTCAGAGGCTAGCTCTCTCTTACACTGAATAATGAGAGGCTTTGCATCTGTCATAAAAAAATCATCAACATATAGTAGTAGGATCACAGGTGCATCATTCACAACCTTGTAATAAAGGTTTGGATCAGCATAGCTCTTGGAAAATCCAAGTCTCGTCAATTAACTGTCAACTCATGCATACCAAGCTCTTGGAGCTTGCTTGAGTCCATACAGGGCCTTCTTTAATCTGCATGCATGTGTCTCTCTTGGCTGTACCTCAAAACCTTAAGGTTGCTCTATGTATACTTCTTCCTCAATTACTCCATTGAGAAAAGTGGTCTTTACATCCATCTGATGTAAACTCCAACCCATGGATGCTACAAGATATAGGATGGCTCTAATAGAGGTATATCTTGCAACTAGAGAAAGTGTCTCATCACAGTCTTCTCCCTCCTTCTAGGAGAACCCTATAGCCACGAATCTTACCTTGTATTTATTGATACTCCCATCTACTGTATGATTCATCTTGTAAACCCATTTTGAATTTACTACCAACTTTCCTTCAGGTCTACGCACAATTTCCCATACATCATTTTTCAGGATGGATTAATATCATTCCATCATAGCTTCCTTCCATTCTTTCTTCTTGACTGCTTCTTCAAAGGTGGAATTTTCTTCATTGAAAATACTTGTCATGAGTGTTGCATAACTAGATAATATTTTGGGCCTCTTCCTTTCCCTGAAGGTGCCACTGGGAGCTTTATGTCTTTATGCTTCTTGTAAGGTGAATTCTATCCATGTTGGTAATTTTATATTCTTGTGTACAACAACTAGTTCTATAGGTTCAAGTGGTTGGTTCGGTTCTTCACTAAGATGTTCTAGGGAACATATACTTTATTCCTTGGGATATTTATGTTCTTCTTCATCATTTGAGTCCATAGAATCTTCTATAGATTTCTTGAAGGAAAACTTCTCATCAAAATTTATGTCCCTTCTGATTTCAACCTTCTTTTGACCTGGGACATGGATTTTGTAAGCTTTTGATGTCTCACTATATCCAACGAATATTCCCTTCTTTCCTGAGGCTTCCAACTTCTTACTTTTGTCCTTGGGAACATGGATATAGAGAGGAAAACCAAAGATTATTAAGTGTTCCACACTTGGATTATTTTCAGATAAGGCTTCTTCTGGAGTCATGTTCTTCAATATACGATGAGGACTTATATTCTGAATATATACGGTTGTCATAGATTCTTCTCCCCATAGAAACATGGATATATTATGGTCATTCATCATTGCCTTAACATATTCTTCAATGGAACGGTTCTTTCTTTTTACCACACCATTTTGTTGAGGATTATGTGGGACAATTATCTCCCTCCTAATATCAGCTGCTTTACAAAAGGAAATGATCTCCTTGGAGGTGTATTCTTCTCCATTATCAGATCTTAGTGTCTTGATCTTCTTATTTGTCAAGCTTTCCACTTCAGCTTTGAATTCTCAGAACTTGCCAAATACCTCATCTTTCGTCTTTATCAAGTACATCCAAGTATTTCTTGAGAAATCATCTATGAACGTCACATAGTAAACAAATCCTCCTAAAGACTTCACTTGCATAGGACCACATACATCTTAGTGTATCAAATCCAAGATCTCCTAGGATCTATTCTCACTACTTGGGAATGGCTTCTTAATATTCTTCCCAAGTGCAAATCCTCTGCAAATACATTTGTGTATTGATTGTAGTTCTAGTATGCCTACAACAATCTGTTTTAGAGATGGAAATGCTTGATAATGAAGGTGATCATACCTTCTATGCCATAACTCACTAGAATGGAGTTCATCATGTACAAGAGCTTGAGAATTCTGACCTAGGATTGTATACCATCTTCCTTCATGAATCCCAATGACTCTAGAATATTCTATTTTTGAATCTTTATACCATACAAGAACTTTTCCATCGACAAAGGTTATTCTATCTCCTTTGTATTCCAAGCAAGAAATAGATACTAAATTATTTTTCAAGGCAAGAACATATAAAACATTGTTAATATGAACATTGTTACCCGATTCCATTTTGATAGAATTTTTTCCCATTCCTTTGATTTAATAAGAGTTATTGTCTCCAAGTTCCACTTTATGAGAGGTTTCCTTTTCCTTCATGCTTGAGATATTTTCATGATCACCAGTCATATGTCCTGAAGCTCCACTATCGATCAACCACATGTCGTCTTCAAGAGATCATGTAAGAGTTGAGTAGTAGAATAAATGGGTTTCTTCATGCTTGGATTTCTTTGAAGGTTATTCATCATTGGAATCTAACACATAGTGTCTTTCCTTCATATTCTTTTCTAGTTTAGGACAATGCCTTTTGTAGTGGCCATATTCATGGTATCCATAACATTGTTCCTTTGACATATCTCTCTTATGATTTAATTTTTATTCTTGAGTCAAATATTTTCTTACCTCCATGTTTCTTGAAATTTGTTGCATAGGCTTAAGCATCCTCTTCCTTTTGATATATTCCCTTTGATTTTATCCTTGTCTCTTATTGTGTGCAACAAGTCCAAAGTTCTTCTAGCATTGGAAACTCATTTCTTGTGTTCATGCTTGCAACAAATGCATCCCATGATCTAGAAATACCATTAAGTGTTATATTCACAATTTCCTTCTCTGGAATAACTTCTCCAATAGCTTTTAGTTGACCTCTCAACTGACAAATACTTACAAATTATGAGGCTACAGTGTCATTTGTAGTCATATTTGTGTCATGAAGCTCATTATTCAGACTCATCACTTGTCCAATATTTCTGACTGCAAAAAGGTTAGTTAGGGCATCATGCATCTTCTTGGATGAGTCAAGATTTGATATGTAGGGTATCAAGTGATATTTTACAAAGTCCATAATGATACTCATAGTATTGGTGTCATTGTCCTTTAACTTCTCCATTTTTGCAATGTTCTCGAGTTCATTTTCTTTTCCTGATTCAAATTTTGGTTCCGCTATCTTTCCCTTCACGATATCTAGAACTTTTTTCTTGGAAAGGATGATATCAATCCTTTTCTTCCATGCTTTGAATTTTGAAGATCCTTCTAGCTTTTTTTTTGACTTCATGGAGTAAGTCATGATTGTCTTTGACTTTTACTTTGACCAGTCAAACTTTGAGTTTGACCCAAAATCCAACCTTGACGGTTTTGCTAGCTGAAGGTACCAAGAGGTGAATTAGGCTAAGGTGCACTAGAATGTCCAATAATTATGCCAAACTTCTCAGTTGAAGTGCCCAAAGAGTTAGGTTAGGGTTTGTTGTAGCTGCAAATTCAGAAACCCTAGTTGTTGTTGCAATTGGTGCCACAATGAGTTTTCCAAGGAACTGTTGATCTACCTTCCAACAACTAGACTATCTAAAGGTAGTGTGGGACCATTACCTATTAAATATTCGATGTGCTCATTTCACCATAGACAATATCACATATTGTCACCCAACCATAGGCATGCAGCCACCCCCAAGCACCGTAACCTTTGACAGATAGAATGATTCTGGAAGTAGTACCAGACCCAACAGATAACCAAGAGATAGTGCACCTTTTCCAAAGGTAGCAAACCAAGCAGAAATTCCCAAACCATAGACCAAGACCAATACCCAGTTGTAGTCATTGTAGTTGCACTCCTCCTCTAGACTTGCGCACCACTTATCTTGAGTGAGAGTGTGTGTACAAATGAACTCAAGCACTGTCTATTTATATTTATCTTAGTCACATGTCTATGTTGAATTCTTTTGATAGAGGCTAATACTTTAATATTAATTCTTTTACTGAGCCAACTTGTCTTCTAGGGTTTTTACACATCTATTTAGGGTTTCTTTGGCTTCCAGAATATTCTAATCTAGTTAGAGGTTACACATGGAGTTTGATACCTCTCACAACTACCATAATGTCAACACATAATGTGTTTCATGTTTGTTTATTAAAGAAGTATTTTTCTAATCCTAATCATGTGATTAATTGGATTGTGATCCTGATGGAGCATGAAGGGAACTTTCAGATGGATTTGGTGTGAAAACTAAACCAGAAAGTCAAAGTGCTCAGGAACCAAGCCATAGCCTAGTAAAGTTCCAATGGACCTACTACGGTCCTGAAGACACAACATGGGATCATAAAGAGGCCAATTAGGAAATATGAATGTACATTTGTAGTTATGTGTACAAAGAATCCATTTTGGTGCAATTGGATTTCCTAGAGACACAAATTTGATACTTCCTATCTAATCTGTGTTAGAGCACTGAAAGGGAAGTGGGGCATCCTAAGGGATTACAATGCAGAGAAGGGGGTAGACTTCCTTGGGTTGTGCGGGTTGAGGGGAACAAAATATTGTTAGTTGGAATTGCTACGATAACCATTAAACTACAAAATTATCAAGTATTTTGATGTAATAACTTATGCATGTATACATGTACACCTATATGGTGATGTGCATTGAGGATAGTGCAAATTGTAGGGGAACATGATTGTAACACCCTGTTTTTTATCCCCAATGAAAAATTGTGTATTTGTAAGTATTATGAATGGTTGTAGGACAAACAATGTAATATGTAAACATTGTACATTGAAAATAATAAAATGAACACTACAAGGAGAACACCTTGTAGCAAAGGTTTTTGCGGAACCTCCCTAAAAAATTGATCCCTTCTCTGTTTATAGTGGAGGTTGTTAGTGGAGGTAGGAGACTGAAGGTTTTTGTAGAGGATTTTTTACCGGTGCACCTATAAGGTCCATATGCCTCGGTGCACACATAAAACTAATGCCTTGATGTTGAATTGGTAAGGTGCATTTTTATCCATTATAAATAAATAAAAAATACATTGCACCGAACAAATCACCCTAATGCACATACACATGACTCCCCGATGTGTATCCTTATCAAGTGCACTAAGGTAGGGTAAAATAAAAATAAAAAATTACCAAACCAATTTTCATTATTACACCATTGTGTGCTTCCAAACTCTCAGAAAAGCACTGATACTCACTCTCCTTCCAAGGATGCCCCATTTGCAGTGCTCTACAATCAATTTGATAGGTCCATTCATAGATTCCACGCATTTCCAAATTATAGAAAATACCACGAATTTTCATTTCTTATTTATGGTGGAATCAGACCTCCTTGGGATAAAGGAGCCTAGGTAAATTGTTTATTACCTTCTTATTTTCATTTTCATTGGATTAAAATTTGAAATTTGTCTGAAATTTGGTCTTTTTTAGAATTTTTTTTCAATTATGTGGGGTGCACTTGAATGCTTTGACTCACCTTGGAATTCGGTGCATCCTATGAATATATTGGAAGAATCGTCGATGGTGTAGATACTATCAACAAATGCAGAACCATCATTCACAGAATGACACCATGCCAAATTTTGAAAAAGAAGCATAGCGGTGCATCTTCCTAGACGCCCCATTACCAATGTGTTATACAACAAAATGCACCACTAAGAAAAATGCTAGTGCTCCAATAAAACTAGACTATCAATGCATTCACATTAACCAATTGCACTACCTAATTTCCAACATAAAAAAAATTAACCTAGTGGTACACCAAAGTCCACCAAATGCACCATTGTTGTAAATAGCACGACATTGTTCCGAACATTTAACAATTTAGCATGACAATGCATCTTATGGGATGACCCATTACCGATGTGTCCTAAAAGACAATGCACCATGCAAAAATCACTTGTTCTCTAAGAATAATAGAGCCCTGGTGTGTTCCCTTTAACCAACCACATCACCTCATTTCCAACATATAAAATTTATTGTAGTTGTGCATTAGGGTCCAAAAAATGCATTGGTGTTGTGCACATCAAGGCACCAAGCCAAATATTTAACAACTTATCATAGCTATGCATCTTATAGAATGCCCCGTTATCGATGCGTACTAAAACAAAATGCACTACTAAATAAACACTAGTGGTCCAAGGAACATGAAGCACCAGTGTGTTCCATATAACCAACTGCATCACCTAGTTTCCCAACTAGAAAAAATAACAAAGAGGTTTGTCACAATATATTAAATGCACCAGTGTCATGCATAGCATGACATTGTGCCACACATTTAATAATTAGCATATCAGTGCATCGTATGGAACACCTCATGAATAGTGTCATGCATATCACCGCACCACTAAATACATAACATTTCTCCAAGCATCATGGAGCACCAGTGCATTACACAAAACCAACCACACTACCTAACACATAACATAGACAAAATGGAATAGCAGAGCATATTGTTGGACACACCATTCTCGGTTCGTTATAGAACACAATGAACTGCTAAAATATGTGTCAATGATCCAATGACCATGGATCACCAGTGTATTATACCAACCACATTGTGTTGTGGTTCTTTGGTTCTAATATAGTGCACCAGGAGCGATGCATAGTTTCTATTATTGGCACACCGATTACTTTTCCACATTTTTTTTGCAAACAAAAATTAATGTCATTTTTTTATAAATACAAAATAGTTATATATGTGTGTGTGTTTTATAATTTTAATTTATTTTATCTATATATTTTCCCTTAAATATTTGTGTTTTTAGGAAATAAATATACAAGAGAAAAATAATATTTCAAATCATAGAAACAACACACATAAATCACAAGAAAAAACCAGCCAACAATAGGTATAGTATTTCCCTTGGCCAATCCTTCACAAGCCGATCAATCTCTTGGCCCCGACCAAGTGATCCTTCACCGCTCAACTCTTGACACATTACAATGGAGTATCGCTAGCCTTTTATATGCTTTCATTACATGTAATCCATGAGTCACCATTACCATGTTCCTGAAACCAACAATGTTGACCTAATAACTTTGACTCTTTCACCGAGTCAAGTTTATCCTAACATTCCCCCTTTTAAAAATTATTTGGGGTTTCCCATGACCAAATACGGCCAAACCTCCCTCAAAGTCAGAGTATATGGGAATCTTGCATGCCCCCCCTATCACCTAGGTATACATCTAGACTTTACTGCTAAAACTTCAAACATAGAGTATGCATGCCTAACTAGGTCTTACAGTCATATGCCCATCTACATTCAACTCCATCAAATTTATTTTTCTTTGTTCCTATTCTGACACTTATGCTTCCAACATCTCCCCTTTCCATTCCTTGAGATGCTACCTTCTTGGTAGATCTGCAACCACATAAAAAATGCATTGGTAGGTATACAACTAGTCAAGAAATCCAGCCACACCTAACATATCCATCAGATCCAAGCATTCAAGTGATATATACTTCACATGCTCCAAGCCAAATTGGCCAAGTGATCCTTCGCCTCTCACCTTCAATCTCTTTGCACGCACATGCACTCGACTCCCAAGGATTCACCATCCACATGAAACTCTTCCTCTACTCTTTAAATCTCCCATGAACTTAAATTTCCCTTAGGGATTTAAACCCTAGATCTGTACTCTGAAAATCATGTCTTTCTTTTCATCATCATCAACCATTGCTCGGATACCAATTATTAGGAAATAAATATAGGAGATAAAAATAATATTTTAAATCATAGCAAAAACACACATAAATCACATGGAAAAAAATATCCAACAATACATCTATTATTTCCCTTTGGAAATCCCATCCAAGTCTACCAATCTCTTGGCCCCGACTAAGTGATCCTTTACCACTCAAATATTGACACATTACAATGGATTATCACCATCCTTTTATATGCTTTCATTACATTTAATCCACAAGTTAACAATACCATGTGCCCGAAACCAACAATGTTAACCTAAAAACTTTGAATCTTTCGTTAAATCAAGTTTATCCTAACATGTATTTGAATTAGATATGATGACGACGAGAGGAGGAGGAGCAAAAAATACAACAAATCGATGTGTACACCTTTTTACATGAATGAGAGGCCCGAGAGAGGAAGAGGGAGAGGATATATCGCCCTATTATACCTTAGACGTGTTCCCATTTAAGGAATGTTGGACTCCTAAATTTTTATGAGGAGGCTACATCCCTCAGGGGGATATCTTCATTTTTATAGCAATTGATCCTCCATTGGGAACACAATCAATGGGCATTTAGGGTTGGTCATGATCTGTGGTATAAACCCACATAGGAAGATATTTATTTTATCACTGGGTTGTCTAGGATGGGGGAGGTTTAGCCCCAATTCCTTGATCTGCTACTTGGCATTGTAGGAGAGATCCAGCTGACATATGTGCAAAGATATGTCAGTTCAGACATTGTTTCAACTTGAATATTCCAAGTTGTTGGTGGTCATATGCAGATAGATTAATTTGGTGCAGAGGAGGTTAAGTTCTTGTCTCTTATTCTTAGGGAACTATCACACTTTACCTCTGATGGGTAGTGCATTAGTTTCCCTTCGATTTATTATGTAGATAGTTTAGTGAAAAAGACCTATTTTATTAGGTGGTCGAAAAAAAATTCTTGACAATTTGTTTTGCATTAGATCGTTGTCATGTCATTTTTTGTGGGAGGTTATTATTCCCATTGATGTTGGATTTATTCAAATTATTTTTTGATAGGTTTCATGCCACTCAACCGACAATACCCCTCTTCCCTCCTAGGCCTATGATTGATGTGTGTATTGCGCATGTGGGGGAAATTGTTTCCCAAGAGGGGTGAGCTGGAGTGACCATGTACTTTGGCCAGTAGGGAGATATGTGATTTTTTGGATGGAGAGGAAAATCCTACCCTTGATCTTGTACAATACCCATGCATGAGGATGTATTGGAGAGGATGTCCAGACATCCTATTTATTGCAACTGAGCTAATAGATGAGAGAGGTAATATTATTTTTATGTTTTGATAAATCTAGTTGCATATTTTTATGTCATATTTAATGCACATGTAATTCATTGTAACATTTTGTTTCAATTATATAATTATTATTATCTATCAGTTTTCATATATTGGCACATATATTGGGGATGACCCTCCCCAACAGTATGAGGAGATGGAGGAGGTAGCGAAGCAGCCTCCAGTACATAGACTCTACATGCTACACAGGATGGATTGAAGAGTATGTATAGAGGTGGAAGATCACATATGTTTTATGATGGTTAAGCGTGGAGTGGTACCTACTACCCATGCAGGTTCCATAGATATTACATATACCATAGCTATCTGCAATATGAGTGACCCTTCCTCGTGACATGACTTCACTAATGTGTCATCTTGTTGGTTCCCTCAACCTCATCGAGAGGTTGACATGTGTTGCTCATGATTCCACTCCATATAGCTCATCACCAAAATGACCCACATCCTCTCCATCACCTGGTCCTCCTCTTCCTCCTCCTCCTCCTCCATATGTGTCACCATCCACTGATCCTCCTACTTCTCCTTCACATGTTCCACCATCCATCGATCCACATTCTTCTCCTCCACATGTGTCACCATCCATCGATCCTCCTTCTCATCCTCCACATGTTTCACAATATATTGATGTTATGGACACTATTGTGAGACGCCTTTTCTAAAACTTTGATATTTAAATATTCTAAACTTATTATAGTTTAATTGATAATGCCAACAATTGATTTTGGGACGAAGGCTTAAAATTATTGGCCATGATACCACCAGGAGAAAGAGTGAGGAAACCTAGAGAGGGGTTCATCATGCTAAGATGACCCAATTCCCCTTGTTGAAATATCTAATTTAGAAATAATAAGTTAATTCCCTCAGTCCTAATTTCAAGGAAAATTAGTTAATGAGGGAATATTGGCGATTGAGAAACCAACCACTCTCAATGAATACATGCATGGAGAAATGTAGCTAGACAACAGAGGCTTCCAACCAAAGGTACAGTAGAGTACCAAGTCTACAACTCAATTTGAACCCATGGGTTCCTTCTAACAGAAGGAATAGGATAGGTTGAGAACCTTCCTATGTTTGGGGGAGGCTGAGCGTGCAATGAGAACACATGGGGGAATACAAAAAAGAGAGAGACTAGAGGAGAGAGTTATCTAGTTTTTGGGAAAAATAAAAGTAAGCAGATACTTCTGGTTTTGAGGGAGTGAACCCACATAGGGGCTAAGAGATATAAGTCTCAAAGAAAGAAATTGATTGAAGGGTTGGTCTGAGAACTCAAGAACCCTTACTGAGTTGAGAGGTTGTGTGCTTGTTGTTGGAAGGGCATATGATAAACCTCAAAGTTGGAATGATCTAAGAGAGGTGAGCATAGAGAATTACCTGATGGTATCATGGCTTGGCATAAGAGTGGCATGTTTTGGATGTTACTAAGCATGTAGAGCCTATGGTTTGGTGGAAATAAAAACACCCACAGTTAGTTGGTTGGTCACAACTTATATCAAATAAGTATTTATGTATTTCGTGTAATCAAACTAAAATAAAGGATTGATGCCTATAATTGTGTTGTGAATATAAATATGCTTAGTTAATGGGATTGGTACCTATCCATTGGCTAGTATCTATGTCTGGAGATTGAGGATAGCAGTGGGTGATTTACACAGCTGAAGGTAGACATCATCTAATGTCCTAAAATAAAGAAGGTAAGCCTATTTTTATGCATTTTGTGTGCGTAAAAGTGCATGTGTTCATCGTAATGGATTTCCTAAGAAGGGAAGTGGGTCTATAAGTTAAGGAACAAATAGTAATTCCTAAAAGGAATGAAGTGTTATAATATTCCAAAAAGGGAATATGAATCAATAGTAAATCATGTGTATAGGAGGCCAGAGAAGGTAGACAAGCTTTAGAAACCTTCTAATTCAAAGGAAAGAAGGTATCTTCATAGTCAGAGATCCTTAATCCTGTGAAACCTCCTTTCATCGAAGGGGAAAGCTTGAAAGATACAATATTCAACCTAGAACAAAGTGATATTTTCCTAATCAGATCATAGAGTGAGTTTCAGGGCTCAAAATCCTTAAGGAATGATCCTAGAAGGACCACAAGTAGTGAAGTCTTAAATCTGACTCTTAAGCATAGGAAAACCTTTGAAGAACCCTTGAAAATTGGCTAAGTTCTAATGTTGGATGATTAACTATAGAGATCTTGTTTTATGAGTCAGAATGAATCATAGTCGTGGATTCAACGAAGGGAGTAAATCTTCGCCTTTCATCATAGGGAATAGATTTTGGAGTGTCCAAGTAAAAATGACTTTGATGGGGTTGAAGGCTTCGAGTTAATGAGGGCCATTGATCTCACTGAAGAGTGGTCACAGTGAGATATGGATCATTAATTCCAGTCACAACGATGTTGAAGTGTAAACGGTCAAAGATCCAAGCATTGGATTTCGGAGAAGACTGACGATGACAAAGAGTTTCAACATCGAAGAGGATAAGTGGCAGCACCTAATTGGGTAATCCCTTGCTTCAGGTGATGATATGTAAGGCCACATCATTCCACGCATCAATCCATGGGTGGATCCACGTTTCATGTGGGTGTCGAGCCATGTCTAGAATTTAAATGGAGATTTGAGACATCGTTCGACATGAGTTATGATGCCACGTGTCACCACAAGTGGTGATTTGTGAGAATACCACATATCCAAAGATGATAGTGTCGTAGCCAAAATGTCACGAAGGAAACACATGTATATAGAGGATTCTTCAAAGGGAGAGGATGGGCCCCAATGGGGTTCATTCCTTTGGTTGGTCACCATAATTGTTGATCATTGGATCTGCAGATGGGTGGATCTCCATTGTTGATCAGAGGGAGTTTCATTCTGGGTGTTTAAGTGTGGGTTTTTAGGGGACTCTGATGGGGTAGACTCTGAAAGGTGATCTGGACCATTGGATCTATTGACAATGAGTATCCTTGGGGAATGGAGATCAGATTATCCTTGGTTTTTCGTAGTGGGGAACACTCCAATGGAGAAGAATATGAGGAGTAATCGGGGTCGTAGATCAAGGATCCATCGAGAAGTAACCACAATCATAGATCATTGTGGGTATCACCTGGGTGAGACCAAAAGGAAAGGTGATGCCATGTTAACGAGGATAACTTCCCCCAATCAATTCACAGTAGATAGGTGTCAGCGCTTGGATGGATAAGTCAAGTGCTTGACGGTGACATGTATGCCACATCAATACATGTGGAGGCCCACATGTTCAATGATGATTAAGCCATGTGTCATGGTAATTTGGAATTTTGAGGGGGCATATCGTGTCACGATACGAGTGTCATGTGGCATGCCAAGTGGTAGGAGAGGATAGGTCCACATGTTGTGACATGGTTTAACCAGGTGGTGAGGCAAGGTCCCCGTCGTGGTAACTTCACCGGGACACACGTTAGCATCATGTTAATTGAAAGGGGGAAATCGTGATGGAAGGTAGGTCTTCGATCTAAACCTTGAACAATATTCTTTGTTTTATTCTCCAAGGAGGGGTACAGAGTTAACCCTATAACTTTGGTGACACACTGACATCCATGCCAAGTGGTAGGTTGTAGTAGCTCCATATGTTCAAGTTTCTCGTAAGGGAGGAAGTTGTTAATAGCCAAGTACGAAGAGACTCTGATGTGATCAAGGCCATTTTTTTCTGACAATGAGGACCATTAGATTGGTTGAAGGGAATTCCATCAGAATGGGTCGGTCGAAGTAGTCCAAGACACCGAGATGAGTGAACTCCGATGGGAGGACTTTGAGGGCATATGAGGATCTTCGATTAGGAAGACGATGAGATATAATGCTAGCCATAGATCTCCATGGGTCCTAGTGATTTTGGAGGAGAATTTCAATGGTAAAGGAAGGATCCAAACAAATCTAATCCATTGAATTGGAGGGACATATAGGTCGAGGATTTGACGAGCATAGTAAGCTAGGTGGCTAGTGTCGCATCCACATGCATTCCAGATGACATGTCACCACTAGAAGGTTATGTGTCATGAAAAGTCAGTACCATGTCAGATGGACATAGGTGATAGGGAGCCACGTGGCGATGAGGTGGCCTTTGGCCAAGGAGGGCCTAAAAAAATTTGGAAGGACATAACTTATGATCCCTGACTCGTATTTGAGTATGATCATAGTCATTGGAAATATCTTGATGAGAAGAATACAATGGTACCCTCGAGAAGAGGTTTTGAGATGGTTGAGGAAAAGTGAAATTGGACACCCATCTCTTAAAAGGGTACTTAGGGGGTTAGGGGTATTACAAAGTGGTATTAGAGTAGAGTTCAAACACTAGGCCTGGATGGGGCAAAGATCACTCATATAATTGGTATATTGAGGCTAAGATGAGCCTATTAGAAATAATGTATCTATGCTAAAATTTTGTTTATTATCTACATTAACTTCTTGAGGAGAAGAAGTGCGGATTGGAAATTTTGTTTTAAAATTCCTTACAACAGAAAATATTATCATGTTGATTGCAGTAGAAGAAGCATATTTTTTCTTTGTTGGAATGATAACTACTTCTACAGGAATGAGAGTATGTTGATAAGCAGTAATGGTAAGGCATGGATTTGAATGGATGGAAAAAGGTAGAATCATTTTATAGGATTAAGAGTCCAAAGAATGAATGGATTGAGTTGTTGTAATGTTTCCCATAAGTGTGGGTTGTTATAACCTTGGAAATTATAATTGTTGTCTAAATAAAAGACTAGAGCTTGTATCTATAAGTCCTCATTTCTAGAGGATTGACGAGAACTAGTAAGGTTAGTTTACTTGACCTATAATGAATGGAACTTGTTACTGAGATAATCCAATCAAGCAAAGAAGAAAGAGTCCTTTGGACTATTGATATTCCTCATAAAATAAGCAGAGTAATATGGGTATATGAGAAATCTTATGAGCTCATGGTTGTATTAAAAGAAAATATGTGTCTATATATGACCTAAGGGCATGTCTATTCATATGAATGCAAGAGGCAAACAATTGGAATACATTTGCACTGTAGACATGGATAAAATGCTTGGTGCACAAGGATATGCTAGAATGCATATGGAAAATATTGAGCATGCATATATCATGTATATAGACTTATTATAGTCTATTATTAGATCTAAAATGTGGTGTTTTCTTAGATCATATGGTTATCTGATTATAAAAGAAAATGAAAAAATGATAATGATGTTGATTGCGTGCTACCTTATGAGGATAAGGTAGAATGGTTAATGAAATGTTTATTTTCAATATGGTAAAGAAAATACTTGGACATTTTCAGATGACCAATGGGTTATATTAACATCTAAAGATAGATGGTGGCCATATGGGTATGGCTTGGTATACTCATATAGTAGTTAGAGAGAATTAAGAGAAAATTCCCTTGGTAAAGGTCTATTGACCAAGAATGGTTTGAGGTATGAAAGGAAGTTGGATATGGGCATTTTACTTCCCTAGGTAATGTTGTAAACTACCTAATTGTATTTTTAAATTGTAAATGATTTTATAGTTGTTGGGCAAGAGTGATTTCTTGTTGGCTATTTCCATGAGAGAGGGCAGCATAATTATGAGTATGCCTATGAGACTAGTCATGTGGATGAATGTAAGTTCTCCTCAGAAAAGGATGATGTAAAAACTCAATAATTGTATATGAATGATATAAAGGGGTGCAAGTGATACACATACATGATATAAATATATATGTTTATATACTTAAAAGTCATGGTCTGACTGCCTAAGTAAGAGGGAAGTAAAGCAAGGAGTGTGCTTGTCTGGACTGAATAATTCTATGAATGCATGGTTGACCCTATGTTGGAGGGTCTGAGTGTCTTGGTAATAGCTTAAGGAGGGACACCACTCCGCAGAGAGAGAGATAACATGAAATGATGAAAGAGAAAATGAGTAGGAGTGCTTTGTTTTATGAATAGAAGTCAATATGATTATGCTTTCAAAGTTATGTATAGATCGTTATGGACAATGTGAATAAAGTGTACTTATGGTAAAACACACATCATGTTGAAACATGTAGTTAAATGCATTACAAATGAAATTTGATGGAAAAAATATACATGTGTCAATGTATCATCTAAATGCATGAGTTTATTCCTTGTGGAATATTAGGTGAACCTATGAAATAATGAAGTTGAAATTGACTCTAGATTGAGGGCATTTCAAACGGAATTGGATATGCAATGAGAGGGTTGCATGTTGAAGAAGTTCCATGTGGAGGAGTTGTGTAAAGAATTTGTCAAGAGAAAAGAGCCATAACCTTAATGACTGCAGAAAATTAGGCAGTGGGCCACAAAGGCTATTTATATAAGAATCCTAGATTACATTTTAAAATATAATGCAAGCATAGGAAACATGCAAATGAATAAATGACCAATCTAATGCTATATGGGGAAAGTGAAGAATGCACTGGTTCATAATTAAATGTGAACTAAAATATTGATGTTGTAGCATGCCATTGCATCAAGGAAAGGATGAGATAATCTTGACTAAGAATGCTCAAGGAATGGGGCAAGAAGATATCGAAGGGATAGATTGCAGAAGTAAATAAGGGATAAAGATGAACACTTTTCTCATTTCAAAACTCTAATTTGTTAATAGAGTTGTGTACTTTAAAAGGTATAGCTGGTAAAAGGAAACAGATTTAATGAATATGTTTAAATGAATGATCTTGGTTAAAGCCATGAATGTGCAAAGGTAGATAGGATTTGGGAATAGTTCAGTTGAACTAAAAATTCCAGACTATGTAGGAGGAGAAAAGGGAGAGTCCCTTAACTCCCCTCTTGATGGTTATTGTGTTTCTTTTGGTCAATAAAAACTGAAATGTTGTTATGTGTGAATGTTTTGGCATGAGAATTTCTTATGTTTATATGAAGTTAGGGACAACTAAGAAATTGGTTGTTTTTACACTCATAAAACATTGAAGATAAGGTGATAAAGTGTATGTAGATATGACTAGAGCATGTCTGAAAATGTTTTGTTGATTTAAATGTTATGATAAATTCATTTTGATTTCACATGAAAGATGATATAAAAGTGAATGAGATGAGGCATGTTATGTGTAGGAAAAGAATTGGATTTGATAGAGGAAAGAACTTTTGGCAACTGAGAATGATTGGGATCATTGCAAGAAATTCATTAACAAATATGTTATGAATACATTGACCAATAAAGGAATGATCGAGAACAAAAGTGTTGATAAGAAGCATGTTGATTTGATGCATTGAGGAAATGCATGTTTGCATGAGAGGCAGGCAATGGACTGTCCACCATGGAAGGAGAAACTTCCAATACTCTACCAAAGTTGTGGAATGAGAAAAAACTTGCAGGGTGGCCATGAACATTGGCACCCTGATTGTCAACAAAGAAAGAATGCTTGAATGCATTTGTATGACATTTTAATTTCATTTAATATGTGCATATTTGAAGTCATGATAAACTCCAGACAGGAAACACATCCATGTTGTAATAATGAAGGCTTATAAAAAATCCACGAGGTGAGAAGTTGGTTGAGTTCCAACTCACTATGGCAAAGCACCCAACATGAAATGTGGTAGTCTAAAATTAATGCAAGGTTGCATTATGTGCAAATGTGGCTATGAACATGAACACATTGATTGAACTCTTATGAAATTTGTATGCATTCTAAAAGGACTGATATGCTGAAATTATGCATATGTAAGGATTGATAAATTCCTTTTACTTCATATTATGTAATAGATAAAAGTGATTTAATTGTTAGTATGCACCATTTTGAAATGTTTTGGAGCCACTGCAAGTGATCAATGAAAATGTATGTGCATGAGGGACTAACAATTTAATTGGCTATGTGAAGAAGGAATTGTAGGAAAGAAGTTCTTAGGTATGGAAGAAATATAATCCCATAAGGAAGACCAATGCTCATTGTTTTCAGAAGAGCCAAATTGTGATGAGAAGGAAATCTCATGATTATGGAATTTGGTTCGAGTACGAAACATATCTGAAAATAAAAAATGTGGGATTAGAAATCTGCGGGTAACAAACTTGAATTTTTTCATAAATTAATGATAGTATCTCACGGTTACTATATGCATGTGATACGAGTGAGATGAAAGCTCTGTCTTGGAGGGAAAGATGATGTATATCAAGATGGAAAGAATGGAAACAGTATACTGTTGTGACATGATAACCATGTGATAAGCCATTATCACCATAAAAGAATATTGTGTTGAGGTAACATGTGCCAGAGGGACGCCTCGGGAGAGCAAGCCAGAGGGATGCCTCAGTTGTAATACTCGATGGAGTCTCTAAAACTCTTCTTGTGTGGGAAATCCTTGGAAGGAAAGATGGATCACTCGAGGGACTATATAGTAGAGAAGGGGATGTATGATTTTGGGTATGGAAGGTGAGTGACCGCAAGGAAGAGGAGACTTCGATAAATTTTGTAAATTTTTTATTGGAATCATTAACATAGTGGGTATGTCAATGAAAAACAGTGATCCAAGTAAATGTGATATCCATAAGGATGTGAATCCATAAATTGCACAGATAAGTATGGTGTTGATATGAATATTTCCCTTTGAGTTTTGAACAACAATGAAAATTTTATGCATGAAATTGTGAATTAATATGATTGTTGTTTGAGACTATTGTGGGCAGGTGCTAAATTCCAAAATTTTGGAAGGGACCAAACCAAGAAGAAGAACAACATTGTTGAAGCAACTGAAAGATAAAGGCATAGAAGGTGTTACTGAGAAGAACATTGAGGTCAATGTTCCTTTGAAGGGGGAGGGAACTATGAGACCCCCTTTATAAACCCCTGATTATATGTAAGTAATCATAAATTAATGATCTCCATGAAATTGCATGGAAATATTGTAAATGTTTTATTGTTTAATCGATAATGCCAACAACTAACTGTGGGACAAAGCCTTAAAAGTATTGTCCATGATACCACTAGGGGAAATATTGAGGAAACCTAGAGAAGGGTTCATCATGCTAAGATGACCCAATTCCCCTTGCTAAAATATGTGATTTGGGAATAATACGTTAATTCTGTCAATCCTAATTTCAAGGAAAATTAGTTAATGAGGGAATATTGGTGGTTGATCAACCAACCACTCTCAATGAATACATGCATGGGGAAATCTATATAGGATAGCAGAGGCTGGTAGCCAAAGGTACAATAGATTACCAAGTCTGCAACCCATTTTGACCCCATGGGTTCCTTCTAACAGAAGGAAGAGGACAGGTCGAGAACCTTCTTGTGTGGGTGGGAGGGGTGAGCAATAAAGGGAAACACATGGGGGAAAATAGAAAAGAGACAGATCAAAGGAGGGAGTTATATAGTTTTGGGGAAAAATAAAAGGGAGCAGAGAATTATGGTTTTGAGGGAGTGAACCAATGTAGGAGATGACGGATGTAAGTCTCAAAGAAATAAAATGGTCGCGGGAATGGTCTAAGAACCTAAGAACCCTTCCTAAGCTGAGAGGCCATGAGGTTAATGTTGGAATGGAATATTATAAACCTCGAAGAAGACCTGAGCTAGCAGAGGTGAGCGTAGATAATTCCCTGATGGTATCATGGCTTGGCACGGGGGTGGCCTGCTATAGATATTACTAAGCATGTCAAGCCTATGGTTGGGTGGAAAGGAGAACACCCATAGTCAGTCGGTTGGTCACAAATTATATCAAATAATTATTTATGTATTTTGTGTAATAAAATTGAAATGATGCATGTAATTGTGTTGTGAATATAAATATTCTTAGTTAATGGGATTGGTACTTGTCCATTGGCTAGTCTCTATGTCTAGAGATTGAGGATAACTATGGGTGCTTTACACAGCTGAAGGTAGACATCTTGTAATGTCCTAAAATAAAGAAGGTAAACCTGTGTTTATGCATGTTATGTTCATAAAATTTCATGCATTCATCGTAATGTATTTCTTGAGAAGGAAAGTGGGTCTAAAAGTTAAGGAACAAATAGTAATTCTTGAAAGGAATGAAGTGTTATAATCTTTCAGAAAGGGAAGATGAATCAATAGTAAATCAATCGTATATGAGGCTAGAGAAGGTTGAAAATCCCTAGAGACATCCTAATTCAGAGGAAGGAAGGTCTCTGCATAATCAAAGATCCTTATTCCCGTGAAAACTCATTTCCTCAAAGGGGAAAGCTTGCAAGATACAATATTCAAATCAGACCAAAGTGAGAAGTTCCTAATCGGGTTGCAGAGTGAGTTTCATGACTCCAAATCCTGACAAAATCCTTAAAGAATGATCCTAGAAGGACCCTAAGTAGTTAAGTCTTAAATGAGACTATTAAGCGAAGGAAAACCTTTTAAGAACCCTTGAAAATTGGTTAAGTTCTTATTTCAGACAATTAACCTACAGAGATCCTTTGTTATTAGTCAGAATGAATCATAGCCATGGATTTAGTGAAGGGAGTAAATCCTAACCTTTCTTAAGAGGGCATAGTATTTGGAGTGTCCAAGTAAAAAGTGTTAAGGTTTAAGCTATTATTAGAGTTCTTTTCATTTCACTAGATAACAATAGCATAATATAGGATCACTGAGAAATACACAATCACAAGAGACACATCATTTATCCTGGGAAACCCTCATGGGGGAGAAAACCCAACAAAACTTCCTTATTATAAATAGCCAATACAATGCCAAGAGATAACTCAAACAAATACAAAAATTCCTCTCCCAATATTGCGCCTCTCTCTCTCTCTCTCTCTCTCTCTCTCTCTCTCTCTCTCTCTCTCTCTTCTCCAATTGCAGCTCTGAAACTTGCTTCTCAATGAACAAGTGAGTGTCTGTCTAAGTGAGGCACTAGCCTCCTTATTTATACAACTTTGGCACGTGTGGAGGTGTCTTTTCACTGGAAGGGATGACTTCTTCTTCTGGGTGGTTATAACCACCTTTAATATATTTTGGGGCCTCTTTAATATATTTTGGGGCTGACTTCTTATTCTGCCTATTACAATTATGTTTTGACCAATCCGCAAAAGGGGATTTGGTCTTTTACAATAGCCGACATGATCAATCCGCAATAGGGGATTGATCTAATGAATAATACATCAATAATAATTAGAATACACTTTGCAGTTACATTATTTCAACACTCCCCCTTAACAAGAAGGGTATTCTAAAACAACATTAGGTGAGAGAGAGGACATCATCATCAACAACATCAGCCAGGTGAGAAGATAGCATCATCAATATCATCTTGGAACATTGACTAGTGTATCTATAAATCATCGGAAGTTTTTCTCATCATCAACACAACACAGAGGCTGGAGCATCATCATCCTCATCAGCATGAGGCTAAGGTAACATCATCATCATCTTCATCATTAAAGCTGAAATAATATCATCATCATCATCTTCAGCAAGGACTCAGGAGATGAAGTGGCATCATCATCATCATCTTTAACAAGAGGCTAAAGTGGCATCATCTTCATCGAGAGGATGAAGTGGCATCATCATCATTAACTACATCAACATGGATTAGTATAGCACTAACACATCATCATCATCAATAATATCATAGGGTTGATACAACATCAAAAGAAGCAATATCACAGTACAAAGGTTGGAGCATCATCACAGCACGAGGTTGGAACATCATCACAGCACGAGGCTGGTCACATCATCACAGCACAAGGCTGGTCACATCATCACAGCCCGAGGCTGGCACATCATCACAGCACGAGGCTGGCACATCATCACAGCACAAGGCTGGTCACATCATCACAGCACAAGGCTTGAACATCATCATAGCACGAGGCTGGCACATCATCACATCACAAGGCTGGCACACTACACAACAATTAAGCTGGAATCACAATACTGGACTAGCTTTACGTCACATAAATTCAGTTGGAAGCTCAGTACTAGGTTGGCTTTACGTCATAGCAATTAAGCTGGAAGCATGGTACTAGATTGTCTTTACATCACAACAATTAAGTTGGAAGCACAGTACTAGTCATATCTCAACACAACAATTAAGTTGGAAGCACAGAACTAGACTGGCTTTATGTTACAGTAATTAATCTAGAAGCACAGTACTAGGCATATCTTAACACAATCATTAAGTTGGAAGCACAGTACTAGACTTTCTTTACGTCACAACAATTAAGCTGGAAGAACAGTACTAGGATGGCATATATCAACACAACAATTAAGTTGGAAGCACATTACTAGACTTGCTTTACGTCACAACAATTAAGCTGGAAGCACAGTACTAGGCTGGCATATATCAACACAACACTATTACCCCTTTAGAGGGAGGTCCTTTCGGACTATACCAAGATTTTCTTGAAAGTGCTCAACTTTACATGAGATAGAGGCTTGGTCAACACATCGGCAACCTGTTCATCTGTGCTAACATATTGGAGCTTTATGGCTCCTCTCTGTACTATGTCACGGATGTAATGATATTGTATCTCTGTGTATTTCTACTTGTCATGAAATACAAGATTCTTTGTCATCTTTATGCAGCTTTGGTTATCATATAGGATCGTGGTTGCATCCATCTCTAGATCGAAGAGACCTGTCAGCAACTTGCGAAGCCATATGGCTTCACAACTGGAAGAACACACAAAAATGTATTATGCTTCCGTTGTGCTGAGAGTAATGCTTGATTTCTTCCTACTCTTCCATGAGATCATGGTTGATCCCAAACTAAAATAGCATCTTGAAGTGATCTTCTTGTTAGAGGAACTTCCATCCCAATCTGAATCAGTGTACCCACTCAGTGTGAAATCATGATCTCCATCATAACTAAGACCACAATCTAATGTACCCTTAAGGTACCTCATCACATCTTTTGTAGCAACTAGGTGAACATGTCTGGGTTCTACCAAAAATTGACTCAAAGTGTTCACGAAAAAATACATATTTGATCTGGTGTTCATCAGATACATCAGTGCTCCAATGATATGTCTATACAGCATGACATCAATCAATTCTGACGAAGTGTCGACCAGAAGCTTCAACTTCATTTCCATGGGTGTATTCATGGACTTGCACTCTAATGTGTCAAATTTCTTCAGGATTTCGACTACATACTTCCATTGGTTAAGGAAGATTCTCTCTGGGCTCTGCCATACCTCAAGAACTAATAAATAATGCATTAGGCCAAGGTATTTCATCTCAAATTCTAAAGAAATCTTCTTCTTACATTCGGTGATGAGCTTTTCTTCTATAGTTAAGAATAAGTCATCCACATACAGCAACAATATTATCGTCTTATTGTTCATAACCTTGAATTAGAGGTTAGAATCATCTTTACTCTTGGTAAAATCCCAAGCTCATCAAGAAATTATCAATTCTGCCATATCAAGCTCTAAGAGCTTGCTTCAACACATACAGATCCTTCTTCAACTGGCAGACATGAGTCTTTCTATCTTCAATCTTCAAATCAATTTTTCTCACTACATTGTACCAATCTGGTACACTTGCTCAGCTGCAATTCAATATGCACAATCATGTGCTAGCTCTATGCGCTTTCTGCAAGGCACTATCTGTCTCATTGTCTGGGAGTATGTACTCTACTCTCTCTGCAACTTTTCCTTCTGGAATCTGGGACTCTGCACCTGCAGCTGCTCTGGGGCTGAGAATGACTACTTCATTCTCACTGTGGCTGCTAAAATCTGAGAGTAACTCATCTTATTTTATCACAGCAACAGTTTCATCTGAAACTGAGAGTGGCTCAATAACTGATACTAAGGATATCTCTTCTTCTTTCATGGGGGTAATGTTATCATAGTCATGTCTCCATGACCCAACTGATGTATGGCACCAATTTCAACTCAATTTTTAAATATGGGGATTGCTCCCCCTGCCTCTCATACTATATATGAATCATGGTTGTTCTGGTTGTCTTCATAAGTACTGTAACTATTTCTTCAATAAGTGTCATGTCGTAGTCTTCTCCCTTTTGTTGGGAGAATCCTTTGGACATACATCAGGCTTTGTACATCTGCAACGCATTTGATCTGTATAGATCAATATTGGAAGTCAATATTGACTTCTCTTCTCACAGAAGAATCCATATCATAGCCTTTGTGACTGACTTCCTTCTTTGCCACTGAAACAAATGAATCATCATAGATATTTCATATCTCTTAGGAGTCTCTGAAGTTACGATCTAGTCTTCTCACGACATATGTCTCCCAGTCCTGGAATTGGTCTCTTCATCTGATCGTTTCTAAGATCAGGACTTCATCAACTCTTATAGGGTATACTTGGCGTTGCATACCAAGTCTAAATATGAAACACTGAGTCATGTTTCAAACGAGGTTTGTTTCCCATTCTAATGTTCGGTCATCTTTAGAGCCTTATGCTCCTTTCAATCAATCTTCATATGAGATATTTTGAATTTCAAGAGATAGCTTCTTCTTCATCTTCTTTGGTACATGAGTGTATATGGTCATGTACATAGTCTACTTCATGTCTCATATAATATGTTTCCTTCTACAACCTTCACTATAGCTTTCTCGGGTTATCACATGTGACCTGAAACAAGGTCAACAAAACAACAAGCAAGATTAATATCCTTTTGATAATAATATATAAATCAATAGCACAAATAATCATCACAGTAGCTCCTTTAGAGCTATCCCTCGTGGATTTTCTGATCAAAATTAAGAGATACAATACGAAATGAGGTCAACACTCTTATAGTGTTGTGATCGAACATTCCTCCATGGCAACCTGGATCTAACACAGAAGGTTTCTTCTAGAGGAGGTGTTAGTTCTATCAGGAAAATGATTACATTAAGCATTTACCTCTATATGCTCACATGCTACCAAGTATAATACTTTTCAAAGAATTTTATCTCAACTATAGTGGTTACTTGTAAATGGTTAGTCATCAACTTTTCATGTGTAACTTTGAATCTTATCAACTTGATTAATCAAACCTGGGACCTGGAGCCTTGTCCTCAAGAATGAGTGTGCTTGATTTTCTTCCAAGTCTCCTTCACTCAAGATGACGAGTGATTTCTTCAACCTGTCTTCTGTACTAAGACAATATGTTATCTTGATAGAAGGTTAGGTTAGAGGATAAACTCTATGATCTCAACTTTTAATCCATCTAATACCTTGACTCAGATTTTGATCAAAGGTTAGAATGATGGTCATATCTACAACATGAAACACTAATCAAAATATTGTCATAACAAATAGATGCATATCAGAATAATCAAACCTGAGTTGCATTATTCTTATGAATGTGTTGGATCTTGAGATCCTTCTGCATCTATGACAAGAGATCCCTTCTCCTGCAAATACCCTTTTAAAGTTTAATCATTTAAACATATGTGAGTACATACCTCTGATAACATTTGCAGGTAGTGGCACCATTTGGTAGTAGCGACAATGATCACCACTCTTAAAAACTTCAAAGGTGACTGCAATGGGTACTACGGCTGATACTTCAACTCGTACTACAACTGAAATTGATATTGCAATTGGTTCTGAGACTACAACTACAACTGCAACTTAGGGTTTTATGAGGAAACCCTAATTTTTCAAACTTTGAATTTTGAAATTCTCATATAGGGGATAGATGCACTGAGCTGAGGCGAGTAAGCTGGTGCAGTTAGATTTCTGGAAATCCAATTTTTACACCTTCAAACTTGATCAACGGATTTCTAGACTGGTGCTTCTGGTTTTCCGGTACCTCTGGTACTCTGGTACTTCTGGTACTTTTGGTACTTATGGTACTCCGGTTTTCTAGTACTTCTGGTACTTCGTGAAACTAGGGTTTCACTTTCTGGGAGATCTAGCCACTGAAAAGTTGTGTTGAGGATGCCAAAGTGATCCTTGAGGAAGGGCGCACTTTTCTAGATGGTTTTGGGGCTTAAATTCTTCTTCAATAAAAAGCCTTAATTTTCATGTACGGAAACAATGACATTTTTCTCTTTCTCTTGTGAAAGATGCTCTCTTCAGCTAAGCTCTGATACCATGTTAAGGATTAATCTATTATTAGAATTATTTTCATTTCACTAGATAATAATAGCATAATATAGGATCAAAGAAAAATGCACAATCACAACATACACATCATTTATCCTAGGAAACCCTCATGGGGGAGAAAACCCAGCAAAACTTCCTTATTATAGATAGCCAATACAATGCCAAGAGATAACTCAAACAAATACAGAAATTCCTCTCCCAAGAATGCGCCTCTCTCTCTCTCTCTTCTCCAACTGCAACTTCGAAAATTGCTTCTCAATGAACAAATGAGTGTGTGTCTAAGTGAGGTGCTAGCCCCTTTATTTATATAACTCTGGCACATGTGGAGGTGTCTTTTCATTGGCAGGGCCGACTTCTTCTTATGGGTGGTTATAACCACCTTTAATATATTATGGGGCCTCTTTAATATATTATGGGGGCGACTTCTTATTATGCATATTACAATTATGTTTTGACCAATCTGCAAAAGGGGATTTTGTATTTAACAATAACCGACATGATGAATCCACAATAGGGGATTTATCTAATGAATAATACATCAATAATAATTAGAATACACTTTGCAGTTATGTTATTTCAACAAAAAGGACTTTGATGGGGAAGGAATCGAGTTAATGAGGGCCATTTATCTCACCGGAGAGTGGTCACAGTGAGATCTTTACCGTTAATGTTGGTCATAGAGATGTCAGAGTGTAAACGATTGAAGATCCAAGTATTAGATTCCAGAGAATACCAACGATGACAAAGGATTTCGATGATGAAGAGTACAAGTGGCAACACCTGGTTGGGTAATCCCTTGCTTCATGTAATGACATGTAAGGCCACATCAGTCCACACGTCAATATGTGGGTGCATCCATGTGTCATGTGTGTGTTGAGCCATGTGTCAGGGTTAAATGGATATTTGAGACATCAGTCAGCGTGATTTTTGATGATAGGTGTCACGACAAGTGGTGATTTGTGAGCATGACACATATCCAAAGATGTCAACGTGGTAGCCATGATGTCACAAGGATGACATGTGTCTATACAAGATTCATCAAAGGGAAACGATGGGCCCTGATGGGGTTCAGTCCTTTGGTTGGTTACCATAATTGTTGACCATTGGATCTAAGGATGGGTATATATCCACCATTGATCGTGTTGATGTTTGGACAACATCGGGAAGACATTCTCTTATAATAATAATTAATAATATAATTATTGATTATTAAGTATCATATATAAAGTAAATGATAATAATAAATAGTTATTGATTATTCAAGGGATGCATCCTTTCATGGATGGTCACGATGTGTGTTGAGTGAAAAATGTGTCGCATAAATTCTCAACGATTTAATGTCAACCAGGAGCTCGTAAGCTTATAGGCACAACACAATATGTGCGAGGATTGAAGTTGTTTATTATAAACTACTAAAGCAAAGAACACAAAAATAACATGAATATACAAATGACAAATTTTACCTACTATATACAACACATAGGTGTACTGGCATCAGTGCATGGGG
>ML796061.1:42562-54182 GCA_009831015.1 Picea engelmannii
AAGATGAAAAAGTGAGAAAATGAGGGGAGTGGACGATGGTTCTTCAAACCCCCTTTGGTGGCTAACCAAAACCCATGAATACCAACTCGCTAAGCTACCCAATCAATCACCCCAACAGTGGTCAAGTAGAGTAGTGTAAGATCTAAGCAGTCATCTGAAATTAAAGAGATCTAATGCATACATAAGAGGGTCATAATGATCAAATGTGACACATACCATGATACCTCGCACCAATTACCTCATGGAGCAAGAACCTTTTCTGATGCAAGCCCAGGCCGGTAGTGATGGAGGCTGGTACTGATGGCGGAACAAAGTTGGCTGAGAAGAAGAAGATGGGTCCTCCAGGACCATGCTCAGGTCGCTCCTGCTCTCGGTACTCCATGTCTAGACCATGTGGGCCTCGAGACATGATCTCCTAGTTATCCCTAGATATCGGGGATAACAGGACTCATATTTGAGTATGATTACAATCATTGGAAATCTCTTGATGAGAAGAATACAATGGTACCCTCGAGAAGAAGTTTTGAGATGGTTGAGGAAAAGTAAAATTTTGATACCCCGTCCCTTAAAATGGTACTTAGGGGGTTGGGGGTCTTACAAAGGGGGTCGGGAGTCTTACACTATGTTCACATTGGGTGTTACATAGCTTGATCCTAGTGAAGAGACATATGAGAGTCTACTTTCGTCATTTATTTGTGACATGGGTATTAATAGACCCTCTACCTAAGGTAACAGAGGAACTGATGTCTCAGGATCTCACGGTGGACCTAGCTTGTAGTGGTACTAATTGACATGCATATTGATTGTTTTATATTTGACTTGAGATGTATGTATGACATGGAATAAATTTTTTTGATGAAATTTATATTTGACATGTATATTGATATGTATATTGCTTACGTATATTATGTTTTTTCATATCATGTTGATGTTGTTGTTGTTTAATTTATAAAATGTATTATGAGTATGCTAATTATTAAAATTATTAATGATTTCTCTATTTTTGAATTAAATTTGAGATATATCACTCACTTAAATTTACAATTTTCATATAATGTTTAATTTTACTTCTATGAAATCATTTAATTTGGATTGTGATTGAAAAAAATTATAACCATTGATTCCATATAATGTTTAACTCTTACTTCAAGGTGAATTTTTTGTTGTCAAGGAAGATAAAATATGTTGATTAAACGTGTTTAGAAGAAAAAATACATAAATATGATGAGTGAAATGACTATGATTTCAATAATGATGTATTTTTCATATATTGTAATAATAACATTATGATATCTTTTAGAACATCATTAGGAGCAATGGAGGCTGAAGGTGTAGGATGAGCACCTAGGGTTTCACATGCAAGAGAATTTTTTGGCTCCCTGATAGGAGGAGAGTAGGAAAATGACATACTAGGGTAGTTATTTCTTTTTGCAGGGATGGTATATCACAAGACAAGCCTAGTTCCTCAGGATGGTGCATCAGGAATAGTCAAAAAATCCTTCAAAGATGTTGTTTAGGGGTCCCTCGAGAGAAGGGGAGAATATGTGGAGATGAGTGGGGTTGACAATGGGAAACATGAGACTTACACCAAGAATGAAAAAGAGACAAGTTAGGATAGACAGAAAAATTGGTTGCAAAATAATTTCCTTCCCAAGGCAAGTGAAAATCCCAAGTACTGGGTCACTTCGATCAAACTTGGGAATTACATTCAATGGATGAAGGATCACACCATAATAAGGAAATTTATGGGAATTTGGCCCTCAAATAAATATCTTCATCCCTAGATGATGTCCATATGGAAAGCGAAGGGACAAATTGACTTGCAGTTGCGGTCAAAAGGATTCTTCATCGTGGTCTTCTCAGAGCCTGGATATCGAGACAAAGTATTCGAAGAAGGACCCTCTTTCTTCAATTCGGTCGGTCTGCATATGAGATACTGGATAGAGAGTTTCACTCTTGAGAAAGAAGATTTTACATTAGCCCCTATTTGGATACAGATGTACTCACTACCCAGGGAGTTCTAGGATCTCGATATCCTTGAAGTAATCGGAAACACATTAGGATCCTTCGTCAAGGTTTCAAAAGTTACAAAGATGGAAAGGTATGTCTCTTATGATAGAATCTATGTTTATATGAGCGTAACATGAGCCCTCCCAGATTTGATTGTAGTATCATACCAGTAAGAGGAATAGACTAAACCCCTATATTGTCCCTTAAATGCTCCTAACCCATCAAACAAAGATAAAGAGGATATGGATCCAGAGGGATTCTCTAAAATCCCAAGCAAAAGAAAGGTTGGAAGATGATCACCCAAAAAACTATTTGTTACATAGGCCAAGAACAGAACTAACAGTTTCCAATTCCTAGAGGAGAATCAAGTGAACCACCAGTGGTAGAGAAACCAAAGGCCCAAAGGAAGGAAACTAATAAATTGAACAAGGCATAGGAGGAACTACACAAGAGAAGGAGGACAATCGCAGACCCAAGGAAATAATAGACGGTAGAAGGAGAAATAGTGATGAAAGAGAACCAAGAATTAGAATCAAAGTCTGAGGAGGATGAATAGACTGAAACAACCCAGGAAATGGATCTCTAGGAAATTATAGTCTACTTGCTAGCCCTATGTGAATCCCATAGAGATCAAAATATTAATAGCCTTTCTATATCTCAACTAAGGAAGTTGTAGAGAGATATATTAAAGGTTAAAGTAACAGGTAATTCCCAAGGAGCATTATCTTCCACCACTAGAAATATGGGAATAAAACTAACCCCCTCAAGTCCTAGAAGAAGATCCCTAGTGAAGAAAACAAGAAAGGGAGGAAACCCCATAAAGAGACAATAGAAGAAACAAAGGCCTTAATGATTAATTCAAGCCAAGTAGTCTTCCTCTTGGATGACTACTTTACCTCGCAACCAAAATATTAACTATGAATATTAAATAATAGAATATTAGAGTCATTAAATTCTAAAAAAAAAGAATCAATCAGGAAAAAGACGATGTAGTGATGCTCAAATAAACCAAATGTGACTTTGAAATAATGAAAATAATCGCTCAAAAAATCTATCCAAGATGTGAAGCTAGAGGATTGAAGCTGAAGGGGATTCAGGTGGAGTTTCCACCCTATGGGACCTATATCATATGTATATGGAGGATTATGTTTCCTTTAAATGGATTCTCACCCTAAAGTTCAAGGTCATAGGTATAGTGGAATCAGAGTATATTTTGAATACATACAACCCCTAGACCCCTAGTCTCAAGAAGGGATTCTTTGATGAATTAAATATTTTAGGCCATACTGTGCAACGTCAAGTCTAGGTAGTAGGGGGGGACTTCAATATGATAAATTCCTCTAGAAAAAATAAGGGAGGTGTTTGAAGACTAGACCCAGAGAAATTATCATTTGCGAGCTCCTAGAGCATCTCCAAATAATAGATGTCCCAGCCAAGAATGGTTTATTCACCTAGAACAATAAAAGAGGGAACGATCACAAGATAACAGTCTTCTTAGACCATTTCTTGGTATTTGAGACTTACTTCCAGTCTAAGAAGGCCCTCTCAACAGATGTCCTCCCGTATTATGGTTATGATCATTGGCCCATAGCCATGTAATGGAAACAGGTCTTGAAGCAGGGACCAAAACCTTTTTGTTTTGTGAAATTTTGGCTAGACCATTCATAATTCCTCCAGAATTTGGTTGTCTAGTGGAGGGATCTGAAGGAAATTTGTGGAACCAAAATGTACTAGTTTTATAAGAGGCTTAAATTTATCCTCCAATGTATTAGGAAATGGAACAAAGAGGTCTTCGACAACATTTTTGAAGAAAAAATAATATTAGAATAGGAGATGGAAGAGATCCAAAAGAAACAGATCCAGGGGCTCCACTCAGAATAAATTAGTACCGGGGAGGAAGAAATAAAACTAGATCTTCATAAACATGAATTGTTGGAGGAAACACCTTGGAAGCATAAATATAGAATCCATTGGCTCAGAGAAGGTGAAAATAATTCCAAATTATTTCACAACTCCATGCTTCAAAGAAGAATTCATAATTGAATATCCTCCATCAAATCACAGGAAGGAAGCATCACAGAAAAATAGGAGGACATTGAGGAAGAGTTAATGAATTATTACCAACATCTCCTCTCAAAACTGGATGTCAATAGAGAAGAAGTTATCACCAAAATATCAGAAGCCATCTTCCATCTAGTTTCCCCTTAATAGAACCAGAGTTTATTAAGACTAGCATCCTTAGAAGAAGTGGAAGGTATTTTGAAGGATATGGCTCCTGGAAAAGCCCTCATCCTGGATAGATTCAATATTGATTTATTTTAGGATGCTTGGTCAATATTAGGAATGTATATTTGGGAAGTGGTGGAGGAATATCATAGCTCTAGGTCCATTCTTCAAGAATTCAATGCTACCTTCATCACTTTGATCCCCAAGATTGAAGGGGCCAACTATGTAGATAAGTTTCGACCCATATCCCTTTCTAATATCATTTACAAAATTGTTTCTAAATTAATATTTTCTAGGCTCAAGCCTATCCTCCCTAACATCATCTCGCAGGAGCAGGGGGGCCTTTTTGGAAGGTAGGAAAAACTTGGATGGGATTTTTGTAGCTCATGAGACCATCCATTCCCTCAAGGTCTCAAAAAAAATTGGGATGATGATTAAATTAGATATGTAGAAAACCTATGATCGAATGAATTGGAAATTGTTAAGACAAATCTTGCTAGATTTCGACTTTAGGATGGATTGGGTAAATGGATCTTAAAACTATTGTATATGGCCTTCTTTTCCATTTTAGTAAATGGGTCCCCCTCCAGAAATTTCAACCCTTCCAGGGGGCTTCGTTAGGGGGGGCCTTTGTCCCCTTTCTTGTACATCATTATGGTTGAATGTCTTCACCATAGCCTCTCCCATATTGCTAAAAGGACAAGAGAAATAAAAGGTATTAATATACATTCCTTGGATAAGACCCTTTCCCATCTTCAATTTGTGGATGATACATTATTACTAGGTCATCCCACTGTTAAATAATATCAAGTGTTCAAAAGGGTTTTGGATATTTTTAATTTGGAATCAGGAACCATCATCAATCAGGAAAAATTTCATATCTTCTTCTTTAACACCCCCTATTAGTCCAAACAAATATATCTCTCCTTCTAGACTTCCAACCAACTTCTCTCTCGTCTAAATACTTGGTGTCTCCCCTCCTTGCCAAGGCCCTACACAACCCCTCATGGGAAGAAATCATAGCCAATATGGAAGCTAATCCTACCAGTTGGACCCATTGCTTTATGTCCCTTACAAGTAGGATCCTCTTGGTTAAGTTGGTCCTTTTGGCCCTCCCCTTGTATCTCTTCTTTCTTCTGGCATTCGCCAAGAAATTTCTCAAAAATATGAGGGTACTGTAACATGTGCTCCTATGGGGGGTGGAAACAAAGGAAAGAAAATGGATGCTTGTGTCCTAGGAAAACCTTTGAAAACCCAAGGAGAGAGGAGGTATAGACATTAGGGAACCTCAATCCATAGGCCAAGCCATGGCTGAAAACATTTGGTGGAGATGGGTGAAAACACCAAATGCCCTCTAGGAAAAGTTATGGAAAAATAAATATGCCCCCCAGATTCCCCAGGCGGACTTGATTTGAGAGAACAAGGATAGGACAAGGTCCATAATCTAAAATAATGTCTGGAGTAACCGTACTATGGTGCAACAACAATGTTTTTGGGAAGTGCATAATGGTCACTCAACCCTTTTCTGGGAGGATGCTTGGGACCAGCTTCCCATCTTAGGGAACATGGAGTAGATACAGAACCTTAGACAAACTATGGAACAAGAAGGATGGCATAATATGTACTATTATTGGAAAAGTAATCAGAAAAGGAAAAACCCCTATTTACAAACCTAGAAAACTCTCGAGGATTGTCTAGTTCAGTGGACGAAGGTCACAAGAAGAATAATGCAGGCGGTTCTAATGGAATGACAACTGGAAAATTGGGTAGGTGAAGATATTATCATATGGGGAAAAAAGGGGACAACAATTTCAGTGTGAGAGAAGCCTACATATCATTGATGGGTATAAGCGAAGACCAACGATGGTCTATATGGTTGAAGATATGGAATTTGGCCATTTTTCCCAAGAACTCTTCTTTCCTCTGGCTGGTGGAAAACATGAAGATCCCAACCTAGGATCTCCTCCTCCATAGAGGTTTTTCGGGGCCCTCCAGATGTATCCTCTACTGAGAAGAGGGAGAAACTATGGACCACTTGCTCGGCTCTTGCATATTCACGGTCCAACTTTGGGACAGAGGTATTTTTTTAATTAGAAAAATAGACCTTTGGATTCATGATATCCCATAAACTATAGAAACATGGAGTGGAAACCTCTTTGTCAACCCTATTCTAAACAAATCTTGGTAGAAATTCTCGGGTTTCCTCATCTGGAATGTCTGGAAAGAAATAAATATAAGGATATTTAAAGAAAAATTCCTTACCGACACCCAAGTCTGGGAAATCATCAACAACAATGTGAAGGAGTCCATTGCATATGATTTCATGGTCAAACCAAGACTTAAATATGGAAGCACACGAGGTACATATCTTCAAAAATTGGAATTTCGAAGCCTGTGTGAAGTCGGAGCATATAGGGATGAAACCTTGGAACCACGAGAAAAAACGTTGCGTAAATGGAATGCCTTCTTCAAGGACTTGTGATTTCTCATTTGCATGGATTTTAGACTCTAGTGGTGGAAGGAGACACCCAATTACTCGTTACATCCCTGAGGAAAATATTGATTGGGGTTCCTCTTGATCAAGTTTGGAGTCATTGGCACCTAAGTCATGGTATAGTAAATATAGGCCGCATTGCAAATTCTATGGTAGCCATCATTCCAGAATTGGTTCGAAGGAAGGCCAATTCCATGGTTGACTCTATATCCAACATCGTTGTCTTGTTTCCTGGTTAGCAACATATTTGGTTGGAGGGGGACCGACTACCAGACGAGATGAGAGTCCATCTAAAGCACTATCAATAATTGGATTCGTCCAGAGGGGGGATCTAGACAATTGATGAGATGACGACATCACACACAAGGAATACACCACCTAAGACATGGATAGAGGATAGGTGGCCCAGGGCTCTCATGCATGAAGGAGGTGAAGGTACATTTCCTGCCGAGTGACATGCGAGGTTTTAGGTAGAGGGATGGTGACTGATGTCTAGCAATGGATTACATTATGGTTAAGCATGGAAAGAGGAGGTTTCCTCTTGGGGCAGGTACTTTGCATTTATTCCCAATTAAGGCGAAGGACCGATTTTTAGCTCGATTAAGCTAAGGAGATGATGAGGAAAAGATAAAATATCTTCATATCTATGGGATCATGATGGAGATATTCCCATAACGTGGGTGGGGAGGTTATATTTATAATGCATCCCATATTAATCCCTTTCATGTGGAGGAATATGTTGTTAAGAGTGGTAGAAGGTTACTTGTCATCCTACTTTTTCTCTCTCTGTCAAGCAATTCCCGTCAGCTTCTCAATCTTCATAGAAGGACAAAGTATAGAGAGACTATAGGTATGAGAATGGATCGTCATTGGAAGAATAAGGATAAAGTTAGAATGGTGGGTCATCATGATAAAGAAGCCTCATTTTTAAAAGGCCCTACTCGATCCATATGGGAGGAGAGAGATGCAGTGGCAATAGAGGCAAAGTATTGGGAATTCTGCTTGAATTAGCAAATTCAGAATGCAGAAGCTTTGGAAAAATTATTCAAAGGACAATGATTTGAAAATAGAAGGCTGACTTGTTATGCTATGCAAGCACCCCTACTTCATTAAAATAAACTTTACAGGACCTTGCTTCATGTGTTAAAATATGCAAGATAAACTTATGTGTTAAGTTCATGTATCTTCTTGTAAATGCTTATGTGTGAGGATATGTTCTTTTAAATGGTTAAATATGTACTTTCAACAATTACACAGCAACACAACTTGCAGCAAATAAACCATCAAACTCACAACAAGAACAAGCTGATAAAGGAGCTCACCCCCCTCCGGGCTACATCTCCTTGAGCCTCCATAATGGACTTGGCTCTCTGGGATTAATTAGTCAAAAGTTCTTTTACAAGATGTTGCTCAACTCTAATGGAAAAACATACTGTACCACTGAGATCAGAACACATAAAAACCCCAAAAATGACTAATAGAACTCTAAAAACGGATCATGGCTCATCCGGGCATGACCTCTTCTACATGTGGCCATAAGCTTCCCTGAGCTTCTCTTTGGAAAAAAACACCTGTACAAGTCCTCAAAAGCCTATGAAACCTGTCCCAATGTGTTCAGAGCATAACAATTAGCCAAAAATGATTATTCAATCACAGAAAACAAACATAGGCTCACCAAACCATGTCCTCCATCAATGAGGGATTCAAACTCCCTCGAGCTTGCTAAAAATTCAATGGTGAAAAACTTGCAGAAGAAGTCTTCAAATGGCTTTGAAAACAGCACCAATGGATCCAGCACATCCAAAAACCCCTAGCTGGGCTTTTACGGCACCTCAATCGGCCAAAAGATGAAGAAGTTAGGCCTCCTCCATTTTCCTCCTTCAAGCTTTCTGAAACTGGTTCGCCAAAACGCACCTCTGTGTGCATTAACCAAGAACACACTCCCAAAACACGTTAAAACCTAGCACCGCGCACAACCAAATAACCGTGCAAACTATAGGACGGTTAGGGTGCCTCCAGCCCCTAACCGCCTAGCACCTGGGTGTGTGAATGGTCATATGACCTCACGCTAATCAAAAGGTGGTTAACACCGTTTTAAAACCGTGTAACTACTCCCGCGCGCTCCTGTTTGAGGTCACATGTTTGTGGGTCGTGTGACCGGGGGCTAACCATTATAAACAACCCAAATCCGCGCGCTATATACATATATATGGTTACATGTATCGGAGCATAAAACCGTGGGCCATGTGTTAACCCTACACGCAAATGGTCGGGCCACTGTATAAAACACGGTTACATATTATATAAAACACCCGTGCGCATATATGTGGTCACATATAACATTCAAAAATGACCATGGGCCGGGGCTAATCCCCGACCCGACCCCCCGCCCAATATACAAATATGCGAATTTCAATACATTTAAACCCACATACCTATCAAGTAACAGAGTGTGGCCCATTGGTCGGGCGGTCGTGCGAAGGCGTACGCATTGGGGAGGTCCGGGGGTTGAACCCCGCGGACTCCCATAAAACTTTTATATAACCATATAAACCAACCAATAACCGAGTGACACGTGGCGCCCACGGATTGGGCCACGTGTCCTCACATCATTCGCCAGGTACAAGACACGTGTCAACACCCGACTCATCAACATCAACCAACAAATGCTTTCCATGTGTCAACTACCGATTAGCCCACGTCAACTTGCCACTTGTCAACCGTACGGTCGCCACGTCAAATGCTGACGTCATCCGTGCCACGTGTCACCCTTCTAGTGGTGACACGTGTCACCTTCGGATTGGCCCAACTGTGCGCCAAAAGTCCAAAACTGCATGCCATGTGTCACTCCCTGGAGCCGCCACGTCACTGTACGGACCTACCATGTGTCCTATACGGACCTGCCACGTGTCCTGTATGGACTATACGGATAGGTACAGTCAGCATCAATTTTTTCCCTGTTTGGCTCGGCGAACAGATCGCGATAACTTCTCCATACGGACTCCGTTTGAGAAAGTAAATATACCGTCGGAATCAAGAAGACGAGACGAACGCAATGGCACTGTTTTCGTTGCATTCCAAGAACTTTGAAATTTGAGCAAAATTTGATCCCTAGTCCAAATTTTGATCACACCTTCCCACTGAAAGGATTTTGGACCCACAAAAGCTTATATGTCTTATTTCAAGTTATATCAAAATCTTTTCGACAATTACCTGAATACTTTGACATGTTGTGCACTGCAACTGGCGATGTCCTTCAACCACTGCTCTCTGGTTGCTGATGACCCACTGCTCTCTCTGTGCTTGGAAGAATGCCAACCTTCCCACTGAGAATCAAGTCCCTCTTTCGAACTCTTCAGCGTCAACATAATCAGCTCTCCAATGGCTGCAAAAACTTCTTGCGACATCTTGTCACAAGCCAAGAAAACCATCAATCTTGAAAACAAATTTACAAGACTGAAAAACAATGCCAACAAAATCTTTTGTTCTTCAAACAAACAACTGTCGCATCTCGTGCTTTATCAAAGTACATGGTGTTTTCCTGCATCATGGTGTACTTAAAATAAACTTTCAAGTCAATAAACACCATCGACTAAACACAAGTCGAACAACACGATCGACACAACATAGTCGTCAGAAAATCATCAACACCAGTCAAGACTCATTTGAAACATCATATCGACCTTCCCATAAATGCACACATAACGCTGAAAAGTGCATTTACAATCAAAAAAATGAAAGCATTACTTGCTTGAGAAATCCAACCATTTCTTACCAAGCCAACTCAACGGTGAATTTTTCGACTGAACATCGTCCTCTTGTGAATCATCTTGACTCACATCGATGATGGAATCTCCTCTTCCATTCTTGCCAAACTCTTTATCCAACTACTTCTTGTACTGTGGATGAGTGGTTGTATGCAACGTCCAACATTGGTCAATGAGATGACCCCGCTTCTGACAGTGAGTGCAAACCTTTTGCATCCTCATTTCACGTTGTCTTTGCTTATACAGTTTCCTGAAATTGGCCAATCTTTTCCAACACTTGGAAACATGATGGTTATACAAACCACAATATGTGCATGGATTCTTTCTTCCATTTTTACATACATAATCAAAAGTAACTGAATGATAAGCGGAATTATACCTGGAGCATTCACCTTTATCGCCTCTTTGAGGAGGTGAATCTGAAGAGTTACAAGCTCTCCTTTGAAGACCATCAACAGTGTTCTTGTCCTCATCACTATCACAACTCTCACATTTGCATTCATCCTGAACACAAGCCTTGCATGCTGGAGGGATTGAACTTTCACCTTTAAAGCCTTCTTCAGGAGGTGAACTTGAAACAAAGTTTATGCTTGAAACTTTTTCCCTTGTCTCCTCGACTTTGGAATTTGATCCATCTTGTCGTTCATATCCAAGACCACAAAACTTGGGTCTTTCTTCAACAACAATAGGCTTAACAATGCCTTGTGCATGCTTACCCAAACCTCTACCTTCATAGCCCATTTTAAACATCAACTTGGACCCTATTCCCCTTGTGTGACTCTCAAAACCACCAAAACATTCATCTTTAGAGGAATTAGAAGATAAACTAACCCTGCATACCTTATGTTCATGCATGTACTTGGTAAGGGTTTCCTTTGCCTCATGGAGTTGAATCTCCATCTCATGCAACCTTGCAAGAAACTGTTCTTTCTCCTGCTTCATGGCCATCAACTGCTCTTCAAGGGAAATGTTCTTATTCATGTCTTCACACATTTCTTTCATCAAATCTCTCATAGTTATCAACTCTTCTTTAGATAATGAAAATGTATGAGAACTATCAATACTTGAAGCTTCCTCCATCCTGGGAAGATATCCAACTTCAACACAAAATTTGCACAAAAAC
>ML796061.1:54692-66587 GCA_009831015.1 Picea engelmannii
TTTTACAAGCTGCTTCTCAACTCCAATGGAAAAACAGACTGTACCATTGAGATCAGAACACATAAAAACCCCAAAAATGACTAATAGAACTCTGAAAATGGATCATGGCTCATCCGGGCATGACCTCTTCTACATGTGGCCATGTGGCCATAAGCTTCCCTGAGCTTCTCTTTGGAAAAAACACTTGTACAAGTCCTCAAAAGCCTCTGAAACTTGTCCCAATGTGTTCAGAGCATAACAATTAGCCAAAAATGTTTATTCAATCACAGAAAACAAACATAGGCTCACCAAACCATGTCCTCCATCAATGAGGGCTTCAAACTCCCTTGAGCTTGCTGAAACTTCAATGGTGAAAAAATTGCAGAAGAAGTATTCAAATGGCCTTGAAAATAGCACCAATGGATCCAGCACGTCCAAAAACCCCTATCTGGGCTTTTACGGCACCTCAATCGGCCAAAAGATGAAGAAGTTAGGCCTCCTCCATTTTCCTCCTTCAAGCTTTCTGAAACTGGTTCGCCAAAACGCACCTCTGTGTGCATTAACCAAGAACACGCTCCCAAAACACGTTAAAACCTGGCACCGCGCACAACTGAATAACCATGCAAACTGTAGGATGGTTAGGGTGCCTCCAGCCCCTAACCGCCTAGCACCTTGGCGTGTGAATGGTCATATGACCTCGCGCTAATCAAAAGGTGGTTAGCACTGTTTTAAAACCGTGTAACTACTCCCGCGCACTCCTGGTTGAGGTCACATGTTTGTGGGTCGTGTGATCGGGGGCTAACCATTATAAACAACCCAAATCCGCGCGCTATATACATATATATGGTTACATGTATCGGAGCATAAAACCGTGGGCCATGTGTTAACCCTACACGCAAATGGTCGGGCCACTGTATAAAACACGATTACATATTATATAAAACACCCGCGCGCATATATGTGGTCACATATAACATTCAAAAATGACCACGGGCCGGGGCTAAGCCCCGGCCCGACCCCCCGCCCAATATACAAATATGCGAATTTAAATACATTTAAACCCACATACCTATCAAGTAACAGAGTGTGGCCCATTGGCCAGGCGGTCGTGCGAAGGCGTACGCATTGGGGAGGTCCGGGGGTCGAACCTCGCGGACTCCCATAAAACTTTTATATAACCATATAAACCAACCAATAATCGAGTGACACGTTGCGCCCACGGATTGGGCCACGTGTCCTCACATCATTCGCTAGGTACAAGACACATGTCAACACCCGACTCGTCAACATCAACCAACAAATGCTTGCCATGTGTCAACTGTCGATTAGCCCATGTCAACTTGCCACTTTTCAACCGTACGGTCGCCACGTCAAATGTTGACGTCATCCGTGCCACGTGTCACCCTTCTAGTGGTGACACGTGTCACCTTTAGATTGGCCCAACTGTGTGCCAAAAGTTCAAAACTGCATGCCACGTGTCACTCCCTGGAGCCGCCATGTCACTGTACGGACCTTCCACGTGTCCTGTACGGACTGTATGGACTGGTACAGTCAGCATCAAATTTTTCCCTGTTTAGCTCGGCGAACAGATCGCGATAACTTCTCCATACGGACTCTGTTTGAGAAAGTAAATATATCGCCGGAATCAAGAAGACGAGATGGACGCAATGACACTGTTTTTGTCGCATTCCAAGCACTTTGAAATTTGAGCAAAATTTGAACCCTGGTCCAGATTTTGATCAAACAACATGAGGATACCTAGGATACAGAGATCAAAGTTGAAGCCAAGAACTAGGTACTTGACCCAGTCCATGCCAGAACTCGGGACACTAAATACTTTAGGTTGCTTGAAACTTACTAGATGGTTAAGGCCATTGTTAGCCAAGCCCTTCACAAGACTAAGAGAGATCAAGATGAGATTCCCCATGCCATCCATATTCTAGAGGGAAATTTTGTTCTCTTTTGCATATCTCAGGACGAAATTAAGTTTCAGGTTACTCAGGGAGGACATCAGCGAGAGCAATGAGAGAACGGGTCAGCGAAGCAAAGTCCCCTAGGCTCTTTCAATTGTCCCATAGAGGTGGATGATGACCAAGATGAAGGTATAAAGAGGCTGAATGCAAGCATTCCTACTTCGAGCAGTGGCCTCTAGGCGAAGAATGAACCAGGTCATTAGGCTCGAGTCTACTTCCTCTCTGTCTTCATGTTTTTATTTTTGTTCAGCAGTGCAAGCTCATCTTATGATAAACTCTACTTTTCTATCTTTATCTCGTCCTTAGCTAGATAGGCTTCGGTTTTAGTAGTTATGGGCATGTATCTTGGACTATGGATTTAACCTTGATGATTATTTGGTTCCCTGATGGGCCTGGATAGGGTTTGGGCTCTGGCTTCCAGTGTTGGCAGACCCCCTTGTCCCTTTTTTGTACATATTTTTTATTATAATAGAAGTTTAGCACATTTTTTAGATTAAAAAAAATAACATTATGATATAATTATTCACTGATGATGATGATGATGATGATGATGATGTTGTTTTTTAATTTTTATTATTCAAAAATTACCAGACAAAGTTGTAATATCATTGTTTGCTAAAATCACAATTATTATATTGTGTTATTTTTAAATTTTCCCGAGATTTTATTAATTTATATTATTCAACTATTATAATATATTAAATTTATTTATTTAAATTTAAAATATTAAATATAAAGAATAATAAATAGGCTTTCAATGGAATGGTTTCACAATTTTTTACTCTATCACTAACTTTATGAATCTTTTATTAAAAATGTATGTAAAAGTATGTAAGTGTTCTAGTTGAATTGTGTATTAGAAAAGTATGCTAAGTATTGTATTTCTTTGATTTTGTATTTAAATGTATGAAAATATTGGATTTGGTTAATGAATGAAAAAAAAATTGAATAATTACCCCTATGAAATGTTATTTTTTTAATTTATTTTAATGATAAAGTTATAATAATTGTTCATTAAATTTAAATTAGTTATACTTATAATTTTTTATTATTTAAAAATTATAACTAATTAAATTTAAATTATTAAATATGAAATGGAAATCATTAATAATAATGAATCTCAATCTTTGTCTTCCATAGTAACAATTTATATCCAAGATTTCTAGGGTTGGATTATGGTTAGGGAAAACTTTAGAGGCTAAACTTCATGATTTGTTTTGTTTTCTTCTAAAAATAATTTGTTAATTTCTATTTTTTTTAAATTATTAACCCAAATTCTACTGGTTAAAATTATTTTACCCTAAAAGTTGTCAATATTTTCTAAAAAATACACAAATACTTAGATATTGGAATACTTTTACAAGAATATCACCAAACAGGCTCTAGAAAATACTCTTTTAGGATTTTCATTTCCTTCCTATATTGACACTTATTTCAAGGAAAATGTAAAAGTAATGATTAATATAAGTGAATATGTCTAGAAAACTAAAGGATGGATTGGAATAGGTGAAGGTCATGATAGTTGCACTAGTTAAAGTTAGAAATGTCATCGAAGTTGGTAATGCTAACACCACAAGTGTGATTTCAAAACTCATAGATGTTTCAATAAGTTATTTTGTTGGAATTGTCCTTAGAAGTTCCATCAAAGTACATATTTATTTTAATTTTGAATTTTTCAAACAATAAAAAAATTAAGGTTTGGATTTTTAATATCATCATTGTTTTTAAATAAAATAAACTTTAAAACAAATATTTACTATTGTATTATATGAATGTGTCATCAACTTTGTGATGTCTCAATTAATGCTTAGTAATTCAAATTTTAACATAAACATATATTAATACAATACAACCTAAATTTTCTATAATAAACAATAAATATGACAATAAAAATATATCAAAACCACATTTTATGGTTGTACTATTTAATGTATTTTCAATATGGCGGTTGTAAATGGTTGTTAATTTTTCATATCCAACATTAAAAAATGAAGAGAAAAAAATAATTGGTCAATTACTGATACCCATAATAAAATTACACATCCACAATATAACTGTTGAAACAAAGCATTTAAATATCACTCTTTGTTTCCATCACCCTGAATATGTTCCTTTCTTGGCAGTGTAGACCAATTGGTTTGTGTGGGATTTAGTCCCCATCCGGTCATAGGTTCAAACCTCATGGGGATGGGATGAGTGGGGGGCGCCATTTTTGGGGGGGAACTACCCAAGGGGTGTCAAGGATCAATTAAGTCTCGCACAATCATGGTGACATCATCCCACTCTTGGGAAGATCGATCTTCCATCCAACATTGGTGTTGGCCCCGACCTAGGCTCAACCTAGATTGAGAAAAAAATCATTTTTGTTCACAAAAATATGTTTTGATCTCAGATCATGTCTTAGTACAAACCACCATTCCCCATCCAACACAATTGGGTACAAAAACACTTGGTTGCAGTGTTTTGTGAAAACATAAGTCTTCTTAGTCTCAACCCACATTTTTTTAGAGTTAATACATATTATCCCACTATCACGATCTTCCTTTACATTTATCCAGTCGAAGGTATCCCACCATTTGCAACTAAAAATAACATTCTGAAAAGATGAGAAGTCCACTTGTATGATCTCTTGTATCTTTCCAAAGTAACCTAACTTCCCCTCTATTAGTTTTTTATCATGGTGGTTAGCATGACTAGATTGGTCGAACTTGACCTACCCTCCAAAATCTTGTGTGATGTTTCTATCATCGACATCCTCAATGCAAAAATTATGTCCATATTCCCACTTAGATGGGAACAAATGCACCTGTAAAAATGTGAACAAAGGACAGTGTCATATGTCTAATAACCCAAGCATTAATAAAAACATAATACATGTTATAATTCCAATGTGAAATATTATAAATTGAACATGGTACACAAGGAGGTTATTACAGGGTTGTTGCACCCTATCCCTATGTTTAGTGCATCCATCTCTTCTCCACGTGGGTTACAACTGGGCACATCATATTTCTCCATAATTTGGTCAACCACTTTACTATTGGGACATATTTTGGGCATATTTTCGTCTAAATGATGAGGATGAGGCATGTTTCTACCATTCAACCATCTGAATGATTTCCTATAACTATCCCATTTCATTTTTTTTCTCTTCATACAACGCAACCCATGGTCACGTTGCCTCTGCGTTGTAAAGAGTGAATTTATTGATGGAATCAATTTCTAAATTCACTAATGTATATAAGAATTCAAAGAAAATAGTATGAGATCAAATATATATATATATATATATATATATATATATATATATATATATATATATATATATATATATATATATCAAATTCAATGTAAACATTTTCTCTATACAAATTTGACAAAATATAAGTGACTTAATATTTATCATGCACCTTTTTCCATTCCTTTGGAGTAGCTCCCTTTCCCTCTCGTCCTCATCTCATTGGTCATCCCAAACCACTTCCCCTAGTGTTTCATCAATTTGCTTGATCTACTCACTGGAATAATAGAATGACTCCTTTGTTGTGTACCCCTCTGTCATAGAGCCCTCTGGCTTTCCCCTTTGTCGATCAAACCCATTCAATTTTTTCATGTACTTTTCTAAGAAGAAAATCCAATCACATGAACGCAACCCAGATAATTCAACCTCATTAGGTAGGTGAATTAGAAGATGGACTTGCAATTCCATAAAACTCGTGGGTAGTTCCTTATCAAACATACAAACAATCTTATCTATCTCTCGACACCACCGTGGAATGCTAGCCATATGAATCCCCTTTGATGTGATCAAACATACAAATGCAGATAATTTTATATGGAACATCGCAAGTCCTGGGGGGATCCATGGTTTAGACAACCACACATGAGAAAAGGATAATGAAACTAAAATATAGACACACACATCATTACTTGCCATAATATTATGAGTGCATAGTATATTTTTTATCGACATTATAGAATAAGAATCATGTATGCGACATACATACCCTTAGAAGGTTCAAATGGTCATGTGATTTCAACCCCGATAAATCCCCTTCTATGGTGAAGCAATGTTGTAGAGTCGACCCATAAAAATAAGGTGCCTTCACACCCAATATAGCATCCTTTTCCATAGAAATATCATATTTCTTCAAAATCCATGGGACATCACCTTCTTTAAAATACCAAGAGGGGCAAACCTCTACTCTACTTTTTTTTCTTGGCCAATGTCTCTTTTTAGTATTTGAAGCAATAAGATCTCTCCTAATAGCCAACGTATCACTTTTATTTGATGATATGTGCCTCCATAAATAATATGAAACATTTTTTAATATATGCATAGGATTTAGTAAGTGGCCAATATCAAGATGCTCCCAATATGGAAGCTCATAAAACACAGATTTCATTTTCATCCTAATGGGCATTTTATCAACATATGTGTCAAAAAATTTAGGATCATCGAACTTAGGTTCCCATTTGAATCAAACAATTCTACCATTTCCTTCTCCTTCTATGTGTCATATGCACTGATCCAATTTGTTGGTGTCATTATTTCAGGTCTCTGGGTTCTATCTAGTTTACCATTGAAAATAGATACAACTATTCTATAAGAGTGGTCTTCTAGGAGGAATGACAATGAGAAGAAAATTTTAAGCATAAAATAAATGACAAATGCACACAGTACACAGATATTTTACCCTAGAAACCCTTAATCGGGAAAACCAGCATTCATTGAGCATATTTCTCTCTTGTTGTCTTATTCATTCATTGAATAAAGAGTTGCTTGACTAACCTTGGTCTATATCTAAGAAAAATTCATCATCCTACTCTCTTTCTTTACACAAGAATAACCCTATAGCCAATTTGTCTTGTATCTACATGACCCAAGTACTATTAGCAACATCAACATGAACATCAACTTATTACAATTACAACGCACCTTATTTATAGGCTTTACATCATGCAAAACCATGAATCATGGTGCCCAAAAAATGGTTATAGATCCAAACAGATGATTGGATGAAATCCCATGAATCTCGGGATTTTGTTACAGTCAAACATCGGTTAATTTCCCAGTCGACCTCTAGTTAGTCTCCAATCAGTTGCCACTTGACCTTTCAACTTTCTCGATCGAACACTTGGACATTTGACTTGAACATCGACTTGACTTAACTCATCGGTTGATTCATCACCCAGTCAATCCACCTCAATTAGCCAATCAGTTGATTGTTCTTTCACTGCAAATAATATAACAACCCAACATTCTTCCACTTATTATCTTCTTTGTTGATATAGGATAACCTGAACTTTTGTTCACAAACCCAGGGAAACAATTTCCATTTCTTCTCTGCACTAGAAGAACTTCACAACACTCATAGACTTGGTCAAAGATTATGTTATGTTTTCCAAAGTGTCTACTTTCTCTAGAAGCACCTTCTTTATTACCACCATGTCTCTCATGAAATGGTATTGTACATCAATATGCTTCGTCCTGGAATGGTAAGATCTGTTCTTTGCCTGGAATATTGTGATTTAACTATCACAATGTATCTTCATAGATTTCTCCTCAAACGCAATTCCTGAACATAACCGATGAAGCCATATTACTTCTTTTCTTCTATGAGTGGTTGTCATGTATTCAAATTCTATTATAGACAAGGCTATGACCACTTTCCTCTTACTCATCCAACTGATTGCTCCATCGAACATCTTGAACACATATCCATCAATCAACCTTCGTTGATCCAGATCTCCATCCCAGTCGACATTGACAAATCCATATACATTTACTTCCCTATAAACTTTGGGATTCCCTTAGTAACAAATCACATATTTTGTTGTGCCGCACATGTACCTGAACACTCTCTTGATAACAAACAAATCCTCTTTCTCAAGTGTCAACATGTATCTTCTCAATAATCCCACTACATGAGAAATATTTGGTCAAGTGTATACCATTGCATACATCAGAATACCAATGACTCTAGCATAGGGAACATGTTACATGTCCTCTATCTCTTCCTGTGTCTTTGGACACTATTCAATAATTAGTTTTTCTCCCACGAGAATTGGTACCTTGATCGATTTGAAATCCTACATGTTAAAACACTTTCAGAATGTTTCAATGTACTTTCTCTGCTTTAACCAAAACTTTCTAACTAGCTGATCTCTCTTAATCTCCATTCCTAGAATGAAGTTCACTGCACCAATATCCTTCATGTCGAACTTGGAGGACAGTTGCATCTTCACCTCATTTATTGTGCCCATGTTGTTTTCAACCAGCAACATGTCGTCGACATACAAAGCTACATATATGAAATGACCGCCTTATTTCTTGGAATATACACAGTGATCAACCTTGTTTCTCACAAATCCCAAAATAAGGATGTATCTGTCAAAATTTGGATACCACATCCTCATTGATTGATTTATACCATAAAGGGATGTCTTTGATTTGCATACCAACTCTTTCTTTCCCTTTTCTACAATTCCTTCAGGTTGTTTCATGTATATTTCTTCTTCCAGGTCCCCATCTAGGAATGTTATCTTCACATCCATTTGCTTTATCTCAAAGTCAAATGTTGCACCCAAAGATATTAGCACTCTAATGGAAGTTAATTTTGCAACAGGGGAAAAAATATCACCAAAGTCGACTCCTTCGACTTGGGAATACCCTTTCGCTACTATTCGGGCTTTGAACTTCTCGAATTGAAATGTTTCATTCAATTTATTCTTGAACACCCACTTGCTACCGACAGGTTTCCTTCCATCAGGTATCTCCACCAAATCGCATGTATCATTCTTGTGCAAGGATTTCATTTCTTCGACCATGGAATCTTTTCAAAGTTTACCCTTTGTCGAGTCGACTACCTCTCTAATCGACTTGGGATCCTTGTCAGTGGTAGATAACATAAATGCATAATGGTAATTAGGATGGATATACCTTTCAGTTGGTTTCCTTACTCGTTTAGGCCTCCTTACAACCGAATTTGGTAGTTCCACCTCTTCATCTGATTCATTCGACTCATCTAAAGCATGTTCTTCATTCCTTAGCTCAAACACCAACTTTTCTAGTTACTTTTCCATTTGAGCCTCTCCATTCTTGGAATTTCTTCTAACTTGCATGAAGATCACATCTCAACTATACTATGTTTTCCTCAATAGTGGATCTCATAGCTTATATCATTTCATTCCATCCTTGTAGCCGGTGAAAATACATGTGACTGCCTTATTGTCGAGCTTGTTCCTCTTTTCCTTGGTAACATGCACAAATGCATCACATCCAAAGAATCTGAGATGTGAGAGTGAAGGCCTCTTATCAAACCATACCTCATGTGGATTTGTGTCGACTAGCGCTAATGGAGACCTATTTGCGAAATATTATGTAGTGTTGACTACCTATGCCCAGTATTCTTGTGCAAGCTCGGCACCACTAAGCATACTCCTTGCCTTATACATCAACGTCTTGTTCATTCTTTCAACAACTCCATTTTTTTGTGGGATATATGTTGTGTTATTTTGGCATGTTATGCCACACTACTTATAGAACTGCTCAAAATTGTTTCCACAAAATTCACCTCCATTGTCAGTTCTCGACACCTTGATCTTCTTATCTGTTTGGTTTTTCACAAGATATTTAAACTCTTTTAATTTCTCAAAAACCTCTAATTTCTTCGTCAGGAAATATATACATCTCTTCTTGGAAAAATAATCTATGAAGGAAACATAATACAGAGATCCTCCTAGTGAAGGGACTGATACAGGCCCAAACACATCACTATGTATCAATTCTAGAATCTCTTTTTCCCTTGTAGCTCCAGAAAGGAATCTAACCCGAATTTGTTTTCCATATATGCAATTTTCATAAAAATCAAATTCTAAATTACAAGTAGGAAAACCTTCAACCATACCTTGGTTGTGCATAGCTCAAAGTCCTTTTTCGCCAATATGTCCCATCCTCCGGTGTCATAGCATGGTCGATCTGACTTGATGAAGAACAGTAGAGTCAAATTGTATCGACTCAACCCAAGTTGAGTCGCGTTGGTTTGTATTGATTCAACCTAAGTTTAGTCGAGTCAAATTCAAGAATAACAATTTTGTTTCATCCAGATGAGTAGACATTCCCTGACAAAAATTTTAGGGTTCCAATACAAAATCTTTTCATTAATATTATCACCCACTTAACCATTTTTCATGTATCCTTCTAAAATAGAGCGTGCACACCTGCCTCATTTTTTTGGCATATATCAAATTTCTTGCTAAACCCGAAATATGTAGCACACTAGGAAGGGTCTTGCTCCTCCCATCTTGCAGCATCAGTCAAACTCTTCCCCGCCCAACAATTTTGGTTGTTGAGTTATCCCCCAAGAATACATCTCTCCTTTCATATCTCTCATATATATAGAACCATTCTTTGTGGGGTGTCATATGAAAGGATGCACCTGAATCAATCAACCAAACATCATGATTAGATAGTTTACTAGTCAACACCAGATACACATCGCCTCATTTATCTGGAGTAGTCTTTGTCTTAGTCAACTCCTTCTCGTTAGATATTGGACTGATATCGGTTGCTTTCATCTTCCAGTCTTGTAATGCTCAGTTTTATTGCATTTCCAGCATCTTCTCGTCGATTGAACTAGGGATTTATATCTACCCTTAAAATTAGAATTTCTACCGAATAATTATCCATTATATTTGTCAATATGTCGACCTCTCACCATCAAGACATCCTTGGTTGATCCTTCCATGTTATTATGTTTCATTTCTTCTATTAGTAGAGATGCAACCATATCTTCAAGTATTAATGTGGTCAAATTACTCCTTATAACCAAGACAACTAATCTATCCCATGAGTTTGGAAAAGAACACAATAGGCTAATACATTTCTCCTCCTCGGTGATTTCAATATAGACATAAAATAACTAACTTATTACAGTATTGAATGCATTCAAGTGCTCTGTTATTGAGCTACCATCACTCATTCTCAAAATATACAGTGTTTTCCAAAGGAACAACTTGTTTACCAGGGATTTTGATTGGTACAAGCTTCCCAACTCGCCCCACAGTTTCTTTGCAGAGTTCACTTGAGACATTCAGCAATACTAAACCTAGAAGACAAAATCGAATCATACTCCTTTCCCTTCTCTCGAGTTTCTCCAATTCTTCTCTCAACATACCCATTAGAATTGTTATGGGACTCACATCTACCCATTGTTCTCAATCTATAAGGAGATATTCCATCTTAAGTTTCCAAAGATCAAAAGTTTGGCCATTGAATTTTTCGATCTTTATCCTCGAACTAATTTCCATTCCTTCAAGCACAAATTAAAGACCATTGACTTGCAACTCCCATTGGACCTAGGTTTAGCTTAGATCCAAGATCTTCTTAACCTTTCTCTGATACGACTTGTATAGAGCAACAAAACAAACTCTGATATCAAATGTAGAGAAAATTTATCTTTCATCAAACCAACCAGGAAAGAGAAGACAGATAAGAATAAAATAAATGACAAACACACATAGTACATAGAGATTTTACCATGGAAACCCTTAACTAGGAAAACCAGCATTCCTTAAGCATGTTTCTCTCTTGTTGTATTATTCATTCATTGAATACAGAGTTACATGACTAACCTTGGTATACACCTATGACACAATCATCATCCTACTCTCTTAATTTATACAAGAACAATCCTACATCCAATTTTACTTGTATCAACATAACCCAACTACTATTTGAAACATCAACATGAACATCAATTTATTACGATTACAATGCACCTTATTTATAGGCTTTACAACATGAAAAAACCTAAATCATTTTAGTGTCCCATCTAGCTAGTATAGTTGTGTGACACCCGAGGAGGGCGATTGTGATTGTTGATGGATTATGTATGTCGGACTTATATATTATGGAATTTGTTGGATCACTTGACTTGTGAAC
>ML796061.1:66696-85869 GCA_009831015.1 Picea engelmannii
TATAATTTCATCTGTGTATGCATGTTTATATATTTGATATGACCCTGATCATTGTTGTGTAAATAAGATAGTTGATTATGATCATGGTCATTCTTATGTGGAACAAATAGTTTATTGTGGTCATGATCATTGTTGTGTGGAACAGATAGTTGATTATAGTCCTAATCATTGTTGTGTGGAACAAATGGTTGATTATGATCTTAATCATTGTTGTGTGGAACAAATAGTTGATTATGATCTGAATAATGAAACATGATTTTTATGATTATGACGATTAACCTTGTACTGAATAAGATATGGCAGGGGACTTGGTTACTTGTTGGCATGGATGCTCGTATCTTCCCAGATCAAAAATGGTTGTGGAATTTAAATGACTATGGAATTCATGTACAAATTTGGGTAGAATGTGATTAATTTAATTCTTTATGAATTTTAAATTGATTATATTAATCTATGCAATTATGATGTGTGTAGATCTAGGGAAACAATACCTTGCCAACAAGATCATCAAATGGGTATGATCTCACAACTAGTACCTTGTGGGAAATGTGGAGTTTCATAAAGAATAAATGAGAAGCCATAGAGTTTATGGAACTAAGTCCTAAATCCATGGAATATCAAGGTGTAGAGTCTTGGATCTATGACAAAAATATTAGAGCATGGAGTCCTAAATATTTGGAAGATCTGGACATAGAGTCTTGGACTATGGAATAGATTAGGGCATGGAGTCTTGAATCTACTAGGGTGAAAATTTCTAGGTATATGGAAAGGACGTGGAGTCCAAATAATTCTAGAGAGGCATGCCATAGGGGTGTAGAATCCCTATTATCTAGCATAACATCACCACTCAGGGGTGTAAATCAACTAGGTAAGCCAACCTAAGTTAAACTTTGGATTAATATAATTCCAATTTACCCACTTTTGAGGGGCTCTTAAATTTAATATTTCTTTAATAAAAAAGTGAATTAATTAATTTAAAAATAAATAATAATAAAAAATAATATAATAGTGACACATGGGGGTGATGAATATTAAGTTATTTAATATTAGTTAAAAAGAATAAAGAATATGGGAATGCCACCTCAGAGGGGGTAGTGAATAATACAACATATTATAATTTTAGAAAGGAATTAAATAACTAATTTTGCATGAGAGGGTGAGGTGACACCTCTCTCCAGGCATGAAAATACCGAAGGACCTCATGGTATGAGGGGGGGACCTAAATTAATAACGAGATGATGCTAAAAAAATTTCTGGAAACACCAAATTAGCTTGGCCTGGATGATAATGGTCTGAGTGGTGTTGGAAGGAAGAGTGGATTATATTATTCCTTGATCACTCTTCCTTAATTTACCTATCATCTCTCTATTGTTGCATCCGAGTATTGTTTGTGAGCTCTTAAAGCTTGGGCATTCTAGGTGGAGAATAATTTCTCCCTGGATATGGTTGAGTTGTGATCTGGTTGGTCTATTAAGTTGGAAAGTGGAGCGCTACATAGTTTTTATGAAGCTATTACAGTGAGCTAATCAGTTGATTTCAGATTGGAGTTGCTGCAGAGAATTGATCAGTAAGTTTCAGGTAAAATTTGAGTTGTTTAACTTTGATATTTTATGTTATTTTATAAATTTGAATGATTTCTAATTACACTAAGATTGTTAGCTGAAAATGTTGACATCTGGGTTAATTATTGAGTTGTGGACATAATTTATTCTAGCTAACATTTTAGGGATGTGGAAAACTATATGGCATTGTGGAATAAATATTATGCAAGGTTAAAGAAAACGAATATGTTGTTGAAGATGGAAATTATTCCCTTACATTTCAACTATTTCTTTACCTCATTCTACATATTTATTTATGGAAGTGAAAGTTAAAAGAGGGTCTACAAAAGGGTTTAGGAAATTTGGTTATGGGTTTTAATTATTTTCAATTATATTGATTATAGAAATTATTTGTAATATACATATGTCATGTTTGTGTTGATATTGAAGTTTGTTGGTGACTACATGTGTTATTGTGTGCCTTATATGTTAGATTAGTTATGCAAACAAATTTTATGGAGTTGATGTAGTTGGATTTAAATAAAACCAGGTTTGGTATGTTTTTGTTTCGTTTCAATGAAAACATAGGGGGTATTTATATCAAACGAACATTTCACCCCCATTTTGAGTTCATAAATCATGTTTTTAGAATCTAAATCGTAAATCTGGACATTTTATAGAATTTGATTACGCCCTGTGGAAATTGTATTATTGTTGGTTAAGGAAAGATGTTAGTTATTCTTTGTCTCCTCTATTCTATATCTCCCTTTTTCTATCCTTCATTCGTGAAATTTTCTCCTTCTCATTTTATTTTTCTCTTTCTTCATTTTTTGGAGTTGAGTGTTGTGGCAATGGGTGTTACAACAATGGGTGTTGCAACAATAGGTGTTACAGCATCGGTGTTGCAATAACATGATTTACAACATGAGTGTTACAACAACAAGTGTTACAGCACTAGTGTTGTAGCAACATGATTTACAGTATGGGTGTTGCAAAACTAGTATTGCAACAACAAGAGTCTCAATGCTTGTGTTCGAACAATGGAAGTGGCAGAATGTATTCCACCCTTCAATTTTATATCTTGAAAATGAAATGTTTTTGGGTGATGTGGTTTTCTTAGGGCTAAAGATGCTCCTGCATCAATATGGTTGTAGCTTATTTGCACATAAAGTGATTGTTCATATGTCTCAATGGAAATTATGGTTGTATCCTACTTGCAAGGTGTTTCCTAAAATCCTCAATAGTTGTACCTTGTTTGCATATGTGATTTGATTATGTACCTCTTGGTTGTAGATTTCTAAGTTTGATTCTACCCTTGCTTTTTAAATTCCAAGTATTTTATGATGTAGTAAAATTCCATTTGTATATGTACATTTTGAATTAAAGTAGGACAATGCAACAGATTATGTGCATGCTTGCAGGAAACAATATGTTCATGATTACTTAGAACAGATTTGGAAATGGTTTAAAAGAGTGTGTTTATGTACATAGCTACATAATTATAAACATAGTTGTAATTACATGATAGATTAATTGATTTGGATTTGTTTTACAAAAAAAATAAATACCTATTTTAAGCCTAGCTTCTTATGTATTGTTGGTAAGTAAGGTGGGACCTTACAATCATGGTTCCCAAAAAATGTTTACAGATCCACGCAGATGGTTGGCTACAATCCCGTGAATTTTGGGATTTTGTTATAGTCGAATTCCAAACGAACATCAATCGATTTCTTATTCAACCTCCAGTCAATCTCGATCCTCTTTCCACTCGACCTCCTATCGTTTGACCTTTTGAATTTCCCAGTAGAACAATTCGACCTTTGACTTGACCATCGACTTGACTTAACTCGTTGATCAATTCATCACCCGGACGATACATCTCAACTAGCCAATCGATTGATTGTTCTTTCACTGTAAATAATATAACAACCCAAAAGAAAGATCCATTTAAACACCACATCAGACCTTTATAAGTGATCTTTGGCCTCTAAGTGGGGTATTGTGACCATTAATTGGTTTTAGGCAGTAGTGATGGGTTTAGGGGTCTAGGGCATCATAAAAAAGGAAAGAAATGGCCTTACATAGGAAAATTAGCCTTCTATACTTCATGCTCTCTGAACAAGACCTCCAACCATGACACATGCCCTCTTTGTTGGGTCATTCACTTTCGAGTGGTATTCCATGCAACATTAGGTAGTTTTGCACAAATAGGATGGGTCTACAAACCTTGACAGGAAAATAGGTAATTTTTTCTTTAAAAAAGTTTTAGTGGCAAAGATTTCCTTTTGAAACATGTCAAGGTGAGTGATTTTTACATGTTTGTATTGTTTGTAAAACATAATATGCATGCATTATTAATCCATGCATGTTTTTCAAGGTGAGGGAGCATTACATGTTTTTATTGTATGTAAAAATGGTATGGACACATTATTAGCACACATATTTCCATGCAAAAAAAAGAGCCAATATTGTCTCTTTTATTCTATGTGTTGGATAAGGAATTTTCTTTGTTTTTATCTTTGAATAGTGAACTAATGGATTAGGTTGAAAAAATAAAAACACACTCATTTTTCCAACTCCTCTTATTGGAGATATTACACACCCACCTAGTATTTCTTTTCCTAAGTTTATTAGTCTATGTTGAGGGAAACCCTCATCAGAGATATTCTCCCCTAGATGATAATATTCTCCCCTATGTCAGGGTGCCACCTCCTCTTCATTCATTACTCATGTGTATGTCAATTAGACTAGTGGATTAAATTCTTGCATGGCAATCTCGGTATTATCACCAAGTTTTACATCCTCACCTTGGGATCATCACCAGGAGAGCACACTCACCTTGGGATCATCATAAGGAGGGCGCACTTGACATGCATGAGTCTTAGAGGGGGCACCACATGTCCATGCCTGAGACTATATCCACTCCACTTGTCTAGGCTAGCTAACTAATGAATGCATGGTCGGTTAATTAGGACTAGGTGGCATATCACTCATGTTTCTATCAATGTGTGTCCACATCTCTATAGAAATCACTACTATGACACATTAGTTTATCCATGTAGAGTATATCATTTGTATTTTTCCATTCTCTCATTTGGTTAATACAAGTCTTTATTCTTTCTCTCCAATTCTTCTCTTCTTCTCTTAACTTTGCAAGTTTGTTGTTCATTGTTTCTAGCTAGATTCTCTATGCAGGTTTCAACCCAATTTCACATGGTATCAGAGCCCATAGGTGCTAGGATGCACAAACAATTATTTGCAAGTTTAGAAGATTGAAGCAATCAGAAAGAATGGAATTTTCACCATCAGTTCTTATTACGCCATAAAATTACTTCAATTGGAAGTTGAAGATCCTTCTTCTTCGATTGGAAGTTGAAGATCCTTCTTATTCTTAGAGGAAGAGGCTTATATCAAACAACCATGGCAACAGAAACTAAACCCACATCAACAATTGAGAAATGCAAATAATTCAACTACATGGATGAGGCCTATGGTCTCATTTGCATGTCCATCTCTCCCACATTATTGTTTCATATTGAATCTTCCACTACTCCAAACGAGGTTTAGACAACTCTAGAAGGTCTCTTCGGAAAGCAGGAAGAGATGTGCAGCAACATGATTGAGATCGAGTTAAACTCTTAAGATCCAAGCAGTTTTGAGAATATTTAGGACTTCCTCACAAAGTTCAAATCGTCAATGTTTCAATTAAAAGGATGTGGGATCGCTAAATAAAAGCAATAAAAAAATGGATTATTTTTGTTCTATCAAATTTGGGTTCGGAATATGTCGTCTTTGTCTCCACATTTCATACAGCAAGGATTGCATCGGGTTTGCGTGGACAATGCCCACATTGGACGTATTCATTGAGTCCCTAACGCATGAGAAATACAAACTCATCAAAATGGGATCCATCAAGAGATCCAAAGAAAATTCATTTTCTATGCATGAGAGTAGAAAATCCAAATCGAAATCTAAACAGAAAGGAAAGGGAAAGAAGGATCCAAATCCAAGAAAGGGAGTCAACTTCAAACTTTCTGATGAATCTTCCAGCTCGAAAGAAAAAAGTGAAAGAAAGGGAAATTAAAGTGTGATTATTGCAATTGTGGTTACCATCCTGAATCCTCTTGCATGAAGAAGACCATTGACCAAAACACTCCAATAGAACAATATTGGAGACTGCATTCCTGAGAATGCCAAAAAGAAGTCGAGAGAAAGAGCACCAGAAACTCGAGGTAATGTGCATGATTTAATTGCAATTAATTCTTCACCATATTCATGGATCATTGATTCAAGAGCATCATACCACATGGAAACCACAAAATATGTCCTTTCATATCTAAAAACATGCACGGGTCCTCCCATTCTCATGGGAAATGACTCTCCAATAAAAGTCTCCAAACAAGGGAGAATGGAACTCGGAAAAGGAATTTTTGAGAATGCCTTACACATTCTAAAACTCTCCGTAAATACACGCTTTGTGTACCAATTCACACATACAAGCACAAGGAAAATTTTGGAATTCATACATGATTCTGTGACAATATTTGACATGAAAGACAACTCCAAAATTGTTGTAGGTGAGGTAGATCATAAATCTAGATTGTACGCATTCTCTAAATTTGTTTCTAAATCAGATTCTGCATTGCTACTAAGTCATGCCAATGATGATAGTAATCTTTGGCATGAAAGTTCTGGCCATTTAAATTTCAGGTGCATGTAGAAACTCAACAAATAGGGGATGGTAGAAATTTTGTCGGACATACAATTTTATGATGGAATTTTTCAAGGATGTGTTCATAGAAAGCATCCACAAGAGAAATTTTGGAAAGGGAAGGAATAGAGGGCCTCCTCTCCCTTGGATCTTGTTCATAGTGACCTCATGGGGAATTTCCCTCATCCTTCCATAAGCAAGGCCAGATATGTGTTGACATTTATTGAGGATTGGTTACGATACACCTGGGTGTAATTTCTCGGGAAAAAATCCAAAGTGTTTGAGCATCTCAAGGATTTCAAAGCGCATGCATAGAAGTAGTCCAGGAAGATGATCAAGATCCTCCGCATAGATAAAAGGGGGGGAGTATGTAAAAAAGGATGTACATCATCTTTGTGATGAAGCAGGTATTCACTTACATCACATAGTTCCATACGCTACGCAGCAAAATGGGGTAGTTGAAAGGAAGAACTAATCTCTGAAAGAGATGGAAAGTTCCATGCTACATGCAAAGTCCTTTCCCTCCAAACTTTGCGTTGAAGCAATCAACTGTGCAACGTACATACAAAATTAATCTCCTCACAAATCTCTGAAAGACATGACTCGTTTTGAAGCCTGGAGCAACAAGAAACCAGAAGTGAAACACTTCCACATTTTTGGATCACGCGCATGGGTTCTTGTACCTTCAGAGAAGAGGAAGTATTCGGAGCCTCAAAGCATAGAATGTATATTTGTGGGTTATCCTGAGGGTGTGAAGGGATATTGATTGATAGATCCTTCAACATATAAGTTTTTCATTGAAAGGGGCATCTAGTTTGAAGAAAGTACCATGCATGCCTCTCAGGAACAACATGTAGAAACTTATGTACTTCCTCTTGCACAAGACATTTGAGATGGTGCATCCTACCACTCAGATCATATTTCAGATCTTATTTATGAACCATATTCTAAAGATCATGAGCATGCATGTGAAGATATAGATCCAAGACCCAAATGGGCACAATCCACCCTATAGGCAGTAGGTGGTCTTGTGGGGGATCTAGCGGATTCGAGGAGGAAAAGATTCCAATTTGAGGAGGCACCACATGCACTCATAGCCATGGAACTAGTAATGATCATGCATTGCTACATGTTTCTAGCCTTAGACCTATGCAAAGGTTGAAGGGAATCTCTTATAGGACGCAACTATGAATGAGGAGTACAACTCCCTTCTTGAGAACAAGACTTGGTACTTAGTTCCACTTTCTTCAAATAGGAAGTTTGTCAAATGTAAATGGGTTTACAGGACGAAGAAAGTGGAAAAATGTATTATGAGGAGGTATAAAGAAATATTGTTGGAAAAGGGATTTCAGCAAGTCCACAGGATTTATCATGATGAGACATTTTCTCCAATAGCAAAAATGGACTCCATCTAGTTGGCTCTCGCCATTGTATCATCAAGGAGGTGGGAGGTCCACCAAATGGATGTGAAGATTGTGTTTCTTCATGGATATCTCGAAGAAGAGATCTACATGGAGCAACTGAAGGGGTACATATGGGACTCCTAGTTTGTCGACTCAAAAATTCACTCTATGACCTCAAGTAGGCACCTAGAGCATGCTATGCTAATAGGGATTCTTACTTTCTTTCTCAAAATTTTGTTCGTTGTAAATTAGATTCATATGATGAGAACTTCTAACTCTTTGTTGATTTCAATGCTATATGTAGATGATCTATTAATCATATGTAGTTCAACCTCTGTTATTGATACAGTCAAGGATGCATTACATGACAGGTTTTCAATGTCTCACATGGGTCCACTACACTTCTTCCTTGGTATTGAAATCGATCAGGTTGATTCGGGAATCAAGTTGTCTTAGGAAAAGTGTGTCAAAGATCTCCCAGTCATGTTCAACATGATTGATTGTAAACCAGCAACCACATGTTTCTTATCAAGGGTCAAGCTTGAGGATGACAGGGATACACCATTGGTGGATTGCACCTAGTACAGACAATTGTTGGGGATCCTCTTATACCTCACTCACTCTCATCCATATCTCTAGTATGTAGTGGGAACAGTTACTAAGTACATGTTAGAGCCGCATGAACTACATTGCAAATCTTGCAAATGCATCCTCCTATATGTAAAGGGCACTACTAGTCATGGGATTCATTATGCAGCAGGTTTTACATTGGACCTGATTGCCTATACAGATTCAGATTGAGTTGGAAATACCACATATCGAAAGTCCACTTCAGGATACATTCTTAGTTTGGGATCCAGTCTCATTTGTTGGTTGAGAAAAAAGTAATCAGTGATTGTTTTATCATCAACATAGGTTGAGTACAAAGAAGCAATCAACATTACCATTCAGGAAATTTGGCTACAAAACTTCCTCATTGAGCTTGGTATCCAATTCCATCGTCCGACTATCATTTGCTATGACAATTAGACCACATTGAAGTTTTTCAAAGACCCATTGCAACAACAGAGAACAAAACACATCGAGATCCACATGCATTACATCAAAGAGTTGATTCATGGTGGAATGGACTCTTGATACATCTTCACGAAGACTTTCACTAAGAAGAAATTCCACTCCCTGCGTGACCTTCTAGGAGTGAAGGACACAACTACCTAGCAACTATATTTCTTTTTTAGCATTGTATTTTGAGGGGAGGAAGGGGGGTGGTTCCCATGAATTTTTCCCCTTTTACATATTTTTCAGTGTTTATTTTACTTAGATTTATTGTAAAATGGGTACGCAACATGGCTTCTTTCCAGGACCCATTCATTGTGTACTCCCTAGTAGTATTAAGGGGGTATTGGAGATATTACACATCCAAAAAGTATTTATTTTCCTAATTTTATTATTCTATGTTGAGGGTGTCCCTGGTCATAGATATTCTCCCCTATATGAGGGTGCCACCTCCTCTTCAATCATTACTCAATTGTACATTAATTAGGTTAGTGGAGTCAAGTCTTGCATGGAAACCTCGGTATTATCACCAATTGTTGCATGGTCACCTTGGGATCATCATCGGGAGGGCTCACTCATCTTGGGATCATCACCATGAGGGCGCACTTAACATGCATGGGGCTTGGAGGGTGCACCACATGTGCATGCATGAGATTCTCTCCACTCCACTTGTCTAGAACAGTTAACCAATGATTGCATGGCCAGTTAACTAGGACTAACTAGTATATCACTCATGTTTTTATCTGTGTGTCCACATCTCTCTAGAGATCACTACTATGGTGCATTAGTTCAATCATGTAGAGTTATTCTTTCTCTCCAATTCTTCTCTTCTCTCAACTTTGCAAGTTTTTTGTTCATTGTTTCTAGCTAGATTCTCTATGCAGGTTTCAACACAATTTCACACCTCTTATTATATCCATTTTTACGAAGTTTTTAAGTATAGTCCTCATATTCATCACTGAAGAAACTATACACACTAATAGGGATTTATACGTAGATTCCATATATATATAAGGAAAAACATTGTTTTTAAGTTTTTATTCATTTCTACTTTTATATAAATCATAACTCTAAAATACATTGGTCTTTTGCTTATGCTATAAATTTGTATTTCCTCATCCATGTACAAAACAAATTATATGGTGCACAAGTACAAACTAAGACCTACACAATAAAAAAGAAATTGATTGATTATGTTAAGACCCTAAAACTAGATATTAACTTTTGACCTCACAATTTCAAGATTTCACTAACTTTATATATATATATATATATATATATATATATATATATATATATATATAACATTAAAAAATAATGGTACACTAGAAATCATTATTATCTACCTCTCTACAAACATGTTTAAAGAAATCTCATCATTTAAGCACTAAATTGACATCTTTTTTTTGTAAGCACGCGAGACTATTTATATTAATCAAACAAAGTAAATTATAAAAAAAAACTTTGTTGTTGGCCTGCCAATTGGGAAACTAAACCAACAACAAAGAAATAATTCATATGTACAAATAGTTTGTCGTAGATTCTTTAAATTATGTGTAGCTAAGAAAGCGTTAAAGGGAAAGAGTAGGAGATTGAAGGAAGCTTTGTTATAGCTACTACTTGGGATTATCATTCAAAAAACTTGTGCCTACAAATCACTAAGCAGGTGGGTTGGTTATTGTATCTTGAGGTGGCTCAAGATCTGACTACGTGGTGCTCTTTGTGGTTGATACTGTCATTACAACGCTGAAATATGGAAGACAAGATAACGCTTCTCTGAGAAGCATATGCAAATTGTCTAGTTGCAATTGGATGGTATTCTAGGCATCCCCGTCAACAACATCTAGCCCAATAGAGTTTTGAGATGCCAGTGTAGCTCAACAGTTTTCCAATATTCGGTTTCTCTTTCTCTCGTACTGCCCACATCCGGTACCCAGTTGGTGATTTCCTCGTCCACCTCTTGGTCAGTTGTCAAAGTTCACTCCAACCAAATTTTGGCTTCTACATCTTCTAGGTGAGCAAGAAACTGAGGTGAGGTGGCATCCTAAAATATAGTCGCAGTAAACTGAGCATCCCTTTGCACCCAAGAGATGGGTATGTCTTCTCCAACCTGGCATTCAGACTCATCCATTGGAGCACCACCTCCTCTTCTATATCCACACTAGTATATGTGACAGGGTGCCATCGAATCCCGAAATCGTGTCCCTGTTTCTAAGCTAAATTGTCGCGTGAAGGAGCGAGGTGTCCTCCACTGTGGAGCTTTCCTAGCTAGGGGATCCCTCGTTATCATTGTTCCAAGTACCCTGCCTTTGCCACAGACCTGAGGTATTTCGCAACCGCCGCCTAATTAACCGTTCTGAGCCAAGCTCACCACCTTTTAGCGAGCACCTGAGTGGGCCCAATGGTTAAGAACATGTGTTATCTCCGGGGAGGTCACAGGTTCAAAACCGGCGGGGGGTAGGGATGCTCATATTGGCCCGTTGTGACAAGGCTAGAAGGGTAGACGACCCCTGGGATAGAGGTTTCACTTAGGTGGGGCCTCGGGACGTCTCGGCCCCTGCTGAGTCACAAGTTATTGGTATATCTGGCTTGCGGGCTGTTGGATATACTCTTGGGAGGTTGTTGTTCCCATGGTTAAAAAAAAAACTATCGCATAGCTTCGCTATCCTGTGATTCTTCCTAGGTTGCCTCATATTGTCGAGGTTAACTATGTCAGGAAGGTTACGGATCGAGGCACTAGTACTAAGGTGTAAATGCATTATGCCCAGTTTTAATTGATGTGGGCTGGTCGTCATTGCTCCCATGCGTGAGGATGCTTGGAGCGTGCATCCCCCTTAATCCATTGTCATGTTGTCCTCAGGCTCTGACCCTTGATGGGACTTGCATCCCAACACCCCATCTAGGGGTACTAAATTGGCATCTTAATGTGAACATTTGCATCACATTGTAAAGAAAAAATAACATAAAACTATTACAAAAACATGTTATGAGGTATACAAACTTTTTATAAATAAAAATTTTATATTCTAAAAATTAATTTGATTTTCTACATTTCATATTTTACATGATATTCTAATAAAGTGTGCATGTACTTCAAATAATTTCTCCTAGATAGCATAGCATTGTTTTCTGGAGTTTCATTGCAACTAACACATCATGAGAAGGAAGCATTTGATTGCACCAATGCTTTAGCATCTCACTTCAATCCATAGAGTATCATACTAGTACCTTATTTTTGTCCTTGTAGCATGATGTTGGTGTCCTCTTCTCATCCCCTTGTCGTCCTTGCTGCATCCTCATTTCATTTGTTTGTCTCTCACTACCACTTAGAATCCTCTTAGAATCCAAATGGCATCCATTTTAGTGCCTTTGTAGGTTATTAATGGTCTCCAAGGGTGTTATGGGCACCATGACTAGGTTAGTTGTGAACCAAGAATGAACTTCATGGTCTAACCAAGGTCAAGAGCATTGTTCCCTAAATGACACTTCGGGGACTTAATCATCATAAACAATACCTAAATCCACAAAACATTCTCTCTCTTGGGGATCTTTCGACTATGAGTGATTTACCAAGGGAAGTTATGATGTTTTCAATGACATTAATGGGCCTTTGGGTCTTGACAATGGTCAAGGAAGGATAACAAGGGCCTTCGAGATTTAACAAAGCTTCTTATGCTCAAGCATTGTGAAAGATCGTTAAAACAAGACTTATGACTTTTTATGGGATCATTGGCCTCTAAGTGGAACATGGTGGCTATTAATTGGTTTTGGGCAATGATGATGGGTCTAAGGGTGTAGACCATGATAAAAAAAGAAAGCAATGGCATTACATGGGAAAATTCACCTTTTAAACCTCAAAGTGTTATGAACAAGGGCATCCAACCATAATATGTGTCTTCTATGAAGAGTCTTTCACCTCTAAGGGTATTTCAAACACTTTTATGTGGTTTTGCACAAAGAGGATGGGTCTACAGACCTTGACTATGCCCTTCAGAGAAAAATAGGTTCTCTATGATTAACATAATGTTTTCATGCTAAAAAATTGTTTTTGAAACATATTGGGGTGAGGTAGGTTTACATGTTTTTATTTTATGTAAAAATAATGTGCATTCTTTATTTGTCACGGTGGGGGGTTTTACATGTTTTTATTTTATGTAAAAATAATGTGCATTCTTTATTTGTCATGGTGGGGGGTTTTACATGTTTTTATTTTATGTAAAAATACATTTTATTAACCTATGCACATTTGTTAAAGTGAGGGAGTTTTACATGTTTTTATGTTATGTAGAAATAGCATGTGTGTGTTATTAAAGCATGCACATCTCTCAAATTTTTTTATTCTCTTTTCCTTTAAGTGTTTGATGAGTTGGTTGATTCAGTTTTAGCTATGGAGTGACAAATCTAGTCAGATTTCTTAAAACAAAACACACTCATATTTCTAACTTCCTATTATTATCTCTCTTTTCTACAAGCTTTTCAAAAATGGTTTACATATGAATAGTTGATGAAACTACACACACACACACATACACACACACACACACACACATATATATATATGAAGAAGAAAAAAATATTTTTATTCATCTTTTTTAAATACATAGGTGTTTTTTCTACCATAACTTTTTAAGTTGTCAATTAAATACTAAATTGACATTTTAACTCAAACACATGAATTATATTTTAGAGAAAAAAAAATACCATTATTTGAAGAATATGTCTTTTCTAAGTTATGCAAATTTTCCATAAATAAAAATTATATTTTCAAGAAACTAATTTGATTTTCCACCATTCATCTTCTTACATGATATTCTAATTAATTATGCATATACCTCTAATAATTCATCTTGTCAAGAAATTGTTGTTTTTCTAAATTTCCTAAAACATAATGAAAAGAAAAAAAAAACATTAATTTGTACCAACACTACAACATCTCACTTACATCTATAGAGTATCCTAATAACTCCTTATTTACATTATCATATCGGCATCCTCTTCTCATCCCTTAGCATCCTCATTTTATTTATGTGTGTCCTCATTACCACTTAGCATCCTTTTACAATCTAAATCGAATCCATTTTCATGTCCTCGATGTCATTGTAAACCTTATCTTGCATCCTTGTTGCATCTTAGTAGTATCTAATTTTGCTTATTTTTAGTTCTATTTAGGCATCCTTACTCCATAGATTAGATTTTTAAGTTCTGTCTTATCATAAGTTTTGATATAGTTGAATATGAGTCTAAGTAGTGTTCATATTGGATTCTAATTTATCATATTTTTTTATAAATGTCATATTTTATTAATAAAAATTATATATTTTCATTTAAAATATATCATCATAATATATTCATGTTTTGATATAGTTGAATATGAGTCTAAGTAGTCTCCTCCCCCCGAAAATAGAAGTGGAACTCTGACAAGACATTCTTCGACCCATTGAAGATCATAACCTTGGTTTTACCCAGGTTAGATCGTCAACTGTTGAAGATCACAAAAGCTAGATAGGGGTTGCATATTCAGGTGACCTCAAGTGACGATAGCCAGCTTGGCAGTTAATGAGGCAAGCCCTTTTAGCACAAGTGTGGAAATTCATAAGGCAAGTGTTCATATTAGATTCTAATTTATCATAATTTTTATAATTGTCATATTTTATTAGTAAAAATTTTATATTTTCATTTAAAATATAGAATCATAATATATTTATTTTATTAATGGAAATTTTATATTTTCATTTAGAATATATCATTACAGTATATTATTTTATTCTATTTATAAAAAAAATCATTTTCATTTTAAATTTACATTCAACTATAATATTTTATATATTTAAATCTATAAAATTAATTTTCAATTTATACAAATGAAAAAAATATTTAAAATTAATAATTTCTATTCATAATTTCAGATCCAAGAACTTCTGAATAATAATATGTGCACAACACAATCACACGATACACAAAAATATTTTTTATGTATTATTTTTTTCATTAAAGTGGGTCAATTGCTTTCAACAAAATGTGTTTCATTGATGCCAAAAATAGTCATAACCAATCACAATATAACACAAATAAATAAGTATATATTAATTAATTACAGGAGTTTAACTATGAGTGGTAAAATTCCACTAACATATGGACTACTGCAAAACCCATAAACTCATGAGGATCTCACATATCAATTTGATCTTTACTTGGCCATGACCTTAAAATTATATATATATATATATATATATATAATTTTAAGGTCATGGCCAAGTCAAAGATCAAATTAATATGTGAGATCTCTTTGTTTGTGGGACAAGTAACCTTCTCCATGTAGCTATATATATATCTTACTCTTTATGTATTTCAACCTATGAGTTCTTAAAAGAAAACATATCTTCTTAACCATTAAAATTACAGAAAGAAAAATCTTTAAATAAAATGATAATAAAAATTTTAATTAAAAATGCTTCATCATGTCGAAACTCATAACATTAAAAAAAAATAATAATAATAATAATTAAAAATGCTTCATCATGTCTTAAACTCATAACATTATTAATTAAAAAAAAAAAATAGTGTAGATAAATAGCAATAAAACTTTCAATTTGTTTGACGAAATATGCACCATATGTGAGCTCCATGGTGTAAAATATGCATACACAAATTCTTAAAAGAAAAAAATTCAATGACCAAGAAAAAAAAATCAATCACTTAATCCACCAGTTGAAAATTAAAAATGGTTTGACCTATTTGTAACTCATCAGCAATACTGTTAGATCAGGTTATTGAATGTTCACAAAATTGGGTCATTCTTACAGATCCAAACGCATTTGAACAATAACTCAATCGAGTAGAGTTAAACTAAATCGGCCTTCTACATATTAAGCGATCTCGGTCTAACAGAACGATTCTGTTACTCATTTGTAGCCATATGACTCTGCTTATATGGTATAACATACAACAGAAAAGAAAATATATTTGTACAGTGTGATTCTGCACAACATAAATGCTTGGAATGCCAAAATATAGTAGATAATGGAAGATCTAGTTACAGAAGGGTCTACTTTAGTTTCCTGCCCGAAGACTGTTGAGCTCCGGGATGGTATCAAGGCTGGGTTTCCAATCAGAAGTAAGCCCAAACCCAGACTTGTAGCTGTGCTGGCCCATCGCTGAACTCGGCGCTTCTTTCGGAAAAAACTTCTCTGCAAAATTGTTGTTGGTTGAATCAAAAAACGAAGCCACATCTTCCTTCCTCATACGTAACTTGACTCGCAGTACACGGCTTCCATCTATGGACGAAGTGGAAATAATCTCTGGATAAGAATTATTGTTCTGCTTCAATTCTTCAAGTCTAGAACCTGCAGATGGAAGAGGAATAATATAATAGACCCGCCCTGGTTGTAGCTCTGAGTTGTAATCCAGAGGACGACTGAGAACTTTTGTTCCAAAGCGTTTCATACTGCCTGCGTCGAAAATCCCATGGTGGCGATAGTCTTCGATGATTTCTTTAACGTAAACACGACGCTTGAATTTCATAACCTTCCCATCTACTGAAATCAATTTTGTTGATCTGTTTTCACTAGATCTCCATTGTAGCTTCTTCACCATATTGCAGAGGCCAATACCCATAGCAAAAACTCTGCTTTGCCCAGACAAGATAGTCTGCCCTTGTACTGCAGGAGTTGTATATGTATATCGTCTAAGACACGGGAATATATCAAAAGTAGTTGAGAATGCTTAGCTATATTAAATGCTCCCGATTCCCCATTCCACCACATATCGGAATATGATTATAATGAGGAGTAAGCTAATGAGGGAGCAATTTTCTATTTTTTTCAAGTAAAAAATGGTTTGAATCTCTTTTTTCCAAGTAAAAAATGGCTTGAATCTTGTCAGATTTTCAGAAGTAGTTTCAGTTTAGTATGAATTAAAGTTTCATGTATTTCAAAACTTTACCTCAAAAATTTTGCCCTATTTTAAACTAACCTAAGATATTCAAAAAATCAATCAAACTTCTAAATTAACCAAAAATTTAAAACTGCACCACTAAAAAAAAATGTACCAAAAAAATAACTCGATAAAAAAGACTGCTCCTGAGTTGACCCTTAACCCTAGAATGACCCATCATTCCTAAAGCAAGTCAGAAGGAAAAGTCTCGGTGCACAGATAAATGTCGGTTCCATTAATATTTTTACAACGATGACGCTGACTGGCAACCTCAAACCCTCTGTGCCCTCTTGCCGGTCTTGTTCTAATAAATTGCACAGTTCTACAAGTAGGTAGGATATTAATAAACCACTGAAAGCAGGATGCAACAGTACTCTGAACATAAATGCAGACGATAAATTCTGTCTTGTCCCGTGCAGACCTGAAATTTACAAAATGTGAATACTGGTATTTTGAGGGCCATTTTGGTCGGTATGATATAAATAAACCATTGAAAGTAGGATGCAACAGTACTCTGAACATAAATGCAAATGATAAATTCTGTCTCGTGCCATGTAGATTTGAAATTTACAAAAAGTGACTTCTGCTATTGTTTCATGTAGACTTGAAATTTACAAAAAGTGAATATTGGTATTTCGAGTGTCATTTATGTGTAACATAAATATTCACATATTTTTAACAAATATTTAATGCTATGTATGCAGGGTTGTATATGGTTAAATTTAAAATAATTTTAGATGAGGAATTAAAATGGAAATGAGAATAGGCTTTGTCAAAATATTTTATGTTTTGGTTTTTTTTACCAGAATTTGTGATATAAATTTGAATAAAATAGCAATTCACTGTTATTTAAATTGCATTTCTGAATACATAAATGGACTCCGCTTCTTGAGAAACCTCTAAAGCATTCCTACCAGATTTCAAGTACAATTAACAAGATATTATTCCCATAAAAAAACAAAACTTAGAACGTTTAAACTATACATCAGAATAACCTGGAAACAAAGGTAAACATTATGTATTGCAAAGGTTGCATATCAATGTCATTAAAGATTAAAGTGGAAATGAGGGTAAACATTATTTATTGATAAAGATTGCATATCAGAGCACAAAGATTTGGAGTGGGCTAACTTGGGAGCAATCTTCCCTCCCGAGTTATCTTTCTTGTAAGTTTTTCGCTTTTAAATTTCAGGTCAATCCAAAACTCTGATCGATTTTTTGGGCATCTAGGTTGGTTTAAAATGGGGCAAAACCCATAAGGTAAGGTTTTGAAATGCATGAAACTTTGATCCATTCTAAACTTAGACTACCTTTGAAAATCTGGTCGGATTTAGGTCCGAAAATTTACCTAAAAAACAGATCTGTTTGCTCCCAAATTAGCCTACTCCCAAAAATTTATCAATACTGCATATAGCTATAGTGAATACCATACTGCTATATTTAATGATAAACTGAAAAAGTACATAGCTATACAGTGAATGTCATACTATGATACTTAATGATGACCTAAAAAGGTACATAGCTAGTCAATATGGTGGAGCAATAAGCATCCTGCATTGTTCTCCATCAATATGGACCTACTAATTTGTTTCTTATTGTGCACTCTGTAGTGTTTATATAAACTAGGTTATTTTCAAAATTAAGAAAGTGAAAGTCAAAGAGAATATAATATGGATATGTTGTATAAAAAAATTAGAGTATTTTTTTGGAATAATAAGTCAATATGTTTTAAAAAAAATTATGAAATATGAAGTTTGTCAAAAAATTATTGAAATTATTGTTTCATAATGTTGGAGATACAAGCATAGATTTTTTGCACAATGTGTTGTTTATGGTAGTTATTATTGTCAAATCTAATGCAAGCACTCTAAGAAAGAAGTTAATGTATTGTTTATGATAGTTATTATTGTCAAATCTAATGCAAGCACTCTAAAAAAGAAGTTGTTACAAGCTCATTGATTTTATATAAATATTGGGTCACACACAATGATGAAATAAAATGGATTACCACATGGAATAGACACAGAGGGATCAAGTCTTACCCATTACAAGGAGCATGGGAGAGCATCAACACTCTCAAATTTTTAAAGAGAGCACAAGATTTGTGAAATGTAAAATGCATACAACAAAAAATAGTCTATTATAATTTATTGGTATTGATTAATTTATTGTAATGGATTACCACATGGAATACACATAGAGGGATCAAGTCTTACCCATTGCAAGGAGCATGGGAGAGCATCAACACTCTCAAATTTTTAAAGAGAGTACAAGATTTGTGAAATGTAAAATGCATACAACAAAAAATAGTCTATTATAATTCATTAGTATTGATTAATTTATTGTTTTTATTAATTAATGATATTTACAAAAAGAGTGAAAGCATTAACATTCTCAGATTTTTAAAGAGAGTATAAGATTTGTGAAATATAAAATACATATAACAAAAAATAATTTATTATAATTCATTGGTATTGATTAATTTATTGCTTTTATTAATTAATGATATTTACAAAAAAAATGTGTAACA
>ML796061.1:86493-110702 GCA_009831015.1 Picea engelmannii
TAAAAGATATAATATGGGAAACATCTATTTGATAGATGGAAAATATTCATTTTATTAAGGGTAACTTTTGGGTGTGTTATTAGTTCTTGTCGTAGATATAGAGGGATTATAACAATCGATAAATCGTTGACCTAGTATTAGATTCTGCATTGACCACAAATATTTTCATATTTTTATTGTTGGAACCAAGGAAGTGAAAACATCGATTTTTATATAATAAAAAGTACCATGTTTGTCAAGATCTGATTGGACAACGGATTGGAGGTCTTATTGCCAGCTTCACTATTCCCAATGTTATGTATGTTGCCATATCCAAAGTATTTGATCGTATATGGTCTTTTTGAATCATATATTTTCTTATGCATTGGTCGAAGGTGGATTAATGTTAGCATTAGTTCGAATGTTTCCTTTAGCATTTTCTGCTAGCTAGAATACATTCTCTAGCATATTACTATGTCTGATTTTTACTTTATTGTTGCGTGCTTCGAGAGAACAGGCATGCCACACTGCATTTTTTCTTAAATGTTTGCATAGGGCTACGCCCTTCGACGATCCTGACAGTCTTTAGTGTTTACCTAACATGTCTGGCAGTCTTAAATGTTTATTGTATAGATGCATTCCATTTTTTTGATGGTTGGCATCACTGCTTCAGTGGTCGATGCTTGTTCGCTACTTCGTTCCATGGTTCTTGTTCTTGTTTGATTCAACTTTGCAAAGTTGAGGTCCTGCATTTGCAGTTGGACCTCGTCGTGGTTGTTCACTAGTTTGTTGTTCTTCAACTTTGCAAGTTTTTGGACTTGTTGTTGCGGTTTCTAGTTTTCTTGGGGTTGAGCTCTTGTCATCCCTCATTGACGAGTAAGTTTCCCTGTTGTTGTTACTTTTCAATGGTGGGAGTCCCTGCCTCCAAATTATGTTGCAGACCATCTTTGTCTATGCTCTTAATTTTTGTTCCTAGAAACCATGCGTCTTCATATGCTGGTTGTCATGCCCATAGCTATTTCAAAAACTGCAATGCAGAGGGGTTTACCATCCATCGGGGTGTAGACGCAAGGAACGCTTTTATTCTGTGTGTCAGAAAACTGCATCCACATGTTGTCTTTCTATTGAGTAAATTCATGGTGTTATTTATTTGCGTTGTTTCTTTTGTTTGGTTCACTTTCCAGTGTGGGTTTGTTTTCTTGTCATCTTCTATGGGGACTAGGGGGGATTGAAGTTGAGAAGAAGAAGGCTGAAAGATACATACGGGGATTGGTACCCAGTTTCGCGCTTGTAGTTTTCCTATTTTGCTTTCCTTTTTTTTTGCTACTTTTATTTTTTTTCCCCCTTTTCTCTGTTTTCATGCAAACTGAAAGTATCTAACAAACAGCTTCAAAATCACAGTTCAAAAGATGAAAGAAGTAATAGATGTTGAGTCGTATGAAATAGATACATAGTCCATTGTACATGACACCATTAACGTGGTTTTGCATAGAAATGGCCTTTTTAGATTGAATGCATTCTTATATACTGTAGGGGATTGCCTTTTCGATACATTTCAGGTTCTACTGCATTTTCGGTAGTCGTCGACCGAGCTGCAGAATGGATTGCTAGATTATTTCTTGGGTTGTTTAAAAAATGGCGACACTGAGGCATTGGAGTCCTATGAATACAAACTGGAATCTGATTTTCTTCGGCAGTTGCATGGAATACATGATGTCACTACATATTTTTCAAAGATGCGGTTTTCTGCATCTCCAGTTCTGCCTGCACATGAGAGGGGGCTTTGGGGAGATACATTTTGTATACGGTGGTTGTCTAACTTGCTCAATATATCAATTGGAATACGGTCATTGACAAGAAAAATAGGATATCTACTATTCAACAAAATTGCATCTGACAAACCATATTGCCTCTTGTTTCATGATGCCAATGTTGTCAGTGGTCATTATGAACCACTACTGTACAGAAAAATGTCCATATGCAATGTTGAAGGACCTCATATTTACTTGTCCCTCATTTGCAAAGACCTTGAATCGCAGTGGAAATGGATTATGCATCGCATAGATTTCCATGGTTTACAGCTGGCAACAAATGTTGTGTCTAGTTGTGGAGATAGTCTGTTCAATGCAATTTGTTGTTTGGTAGCAGCGGAGTTCGATGTGCATTCATTGCGTCTTTACATTGTACAGTCCTTTTGCAATGCAATTATAGGCGGAAACCAACAGTCTTTTAGGTGCTTGCATCGACACCTTTGGCCATATCTCCTAGAAAATATGCCAGCAGTTGGAAGTTGGCAGGAATACCTTGTAAACATGACGCTTCCATATGAAAAAGGGAATGTGGAGGGTTGCATATTTTGTTTGCAATGGTTGTCTATGATATTCAGAGTGAATATCCAGGTCTAGTCGGCCTTGCCAGATGGCACTGTCCATTCCTGGTCTACTGATTCAAATTACGATCGAACAATTGACATCCTATCATTGAAAACAGATACAACACATATCCATTATGAACCTTTGCTTGGACATATTGGTGGTTCAGGGTTGAATGTCCATGCCACCCAAACCGCATCGAATCTGCATACGCGTGGCATGCTTTTTAGTCAGAATGAAACTCCTCTTGATTGCGATATGGTCATACAGGGCTTGAACAAAAAAACCAAACGTGAAATTCATCACAGTTGTGATGAGGCCATACAGGGCTTAAACAAAAAACGTAGAGTAATTTATCACAACTTGAAAAAGGTTATGCGTCAAATTTGTCCCAGTTGTGATGAGGCCATACAGGCCTTAAAAAAAAAATGTGGACTAGGTTATCAGAACCTGAGTCAGAGTGAAATTCATCCCAGTTTCCATCAACTCATCGTTCCCTTGGGCAAGAAACATAGAGTAAGTTACCACAACCTGAAAAAGGTCATGCGCGAGAGAAAAAATACATTGTTATGGTTCCTTTTAGAGAGAAACTCACATATCACAATCTAAAGAAATTTGTTCGTGCAAAACAAAACAGAAACAGGTACAGTCGCATATCCCATAATGGTCATGCAACTGTGACATTTCATGGGCTAGAAGCAACACCATGCACTACTACCAATGAAAACCAGGAAATCGTTTCTACCCATACTTCCCTGCGAAAGAAAAATGCAAGATAGACCTACACGAAACAAATTAAAGACACTCCTTCCATTACATGTGCAATTTTTGAACAATTGAATTTCTCAAAATACAGTAAGTCTTTCACGCCTGATTTGCAAGCATAATACCTCCGCTTGACAGCGCACGATAAACCATTTTCCAGTGGAAAATTTTGTCTTCCATGCAAACGGTCGCTTGAAAATGGAAAACTGCCACAGTTTGCAACCCCTGACCAAATACGATGTAATACACCACTGCCAAATGTAAGTGCACTTACGGAGCTTGAGGAGAGACTTGTGTCTCTGCAGATTGCATTTGCTCAAATCAGGCCTTGGGGCTATAAACGACCCGAGATGGGCTTAACAGTATCAATTATTAATGTGCATGTTCAGCTGGATGTTGTGCAAAAATCCTTGCCACAATTCATTAGCAATACGATGATAATTGTTTTGGCTTTGAAAAGACGATTGCGATACAAAAATTCCTATCAGATAGGAAAAGTGTGTGTGCATGTTGTTATGAAAGCATTAAAGGAAGTATGTTCCAGGGCCCTCTACAAAGCACAGAACATTTGTATAAATGACAACTGGAACAGTTTTCTTGCAGAAGAGGATGGCAACTCTGCAAACACTCTCGAAAATCCTAGTGAATTTGATACAAGTGATGAATCAGAGAATGAAACACCTGCTGATACATTGGTGCATGGATTCACTGATTCACAGTGCATTCATGACTTGCAAAACAAGATTGTCAAAATTGCACCTGCTGAGGGGCAGCGTCCACTTGGAATATTCAAGGACAAATTCACTGAGGAAATGAACTTTCCAACACTCTTCTATGGAGATCCACGTGCCACTGATATTACAGAATGATTCAATTATCATAAAATAGTCTGATGGGAGCTTCTACATTCAAGCGGTTACTTCTCCTATCACATAACAAATTTGTTTTTCAAAACAATGCGCATAATAATAGAGCAAGTTCTCTCCTGCATGTGGGTCTGAATAAGAAAAGGTCAGTTACAAGGAAGAAAGTTGTTGGCCAAGGATGTGAAGTACAAAGCAAACCTAGAAAAAATTATGAAATTTGATATTGGATACATAGATTTCAAAAACATTCGCACCTCTCCTGACTATTTGCAACAAAACAAAAAAACATTTTTTGCAATGATCCATCAATTGGGGCCGCCAACATTTTTCATCACATTTACAAGTGTAGAGCATTGTTGGGATCCATTGCTAGTTGTCGTATTTGACCTGCATAAGAACATGAAACGTAAAAAAGAAACCGATACACTGGAAAATAATGACATTGACTACCTCATAAGAAAAGACCCAGTGACATGTACTCGCTACTATAGACATAGAATAAATGCTGTGAGACAATTGATATGCCATGATGAAACATTTTTCAGAAAAATATCAGACTACTTTTTTGTGACTGAATTCCAAAATAGGGGAAATGAACACGACCACGCACTGTTGTGGATAGAGGGTGCACCAGTCTATGGAGTTGATAACAATTCAGAGATCAAACAATTTGTGGATAAATACATAACATGCAACACAAATCATTTGGATCCAGAACTTGCCAAACTCCATAGACATTACCATACAAGAAGTTGTAGAAAATGAAAAAACTCACATTCCAGATACAACTTTCCCGTGCCGCCAATGAGAGGTACAAGAATCATAGAGCCACTTAGTTTAGAGGATAATGTTGTTGAGAAATTTAAATCCTTGTTTGCATTTCTAGAACAAGGATAATTTGATGAACTGATGAGCTTTGATGCCTTCTTGACAGAGCTAAATCTATCAGAAGATGAGTACATCCAAGTCATACAATGTACACTTAGGCAACCAAAATTTTTCCTTAAACGGAAACTTTCCCATATTTGGAACAAAAGTTTCTCCAAGGACATGCCAGTTATGTGGAAAGCAAATACATATGTGTGGTATGTTCTCAATGCATATGCTACAACATCGTATTGTCCCTCGTATATGACAAAGGTTGACAAATCTATGACAAGTGCATTCAGAAGAATACGCAAAGAACATGAAAGAAGTCATATTGATGCCATACAAATAATACGCACACTTAGAAATACATTGCTTAATCTTCAACAAATGTCTACACAACAAGCTGTTCACATTGCACTTTCCCTGCCCCTCACTTGTAGTTCAAGAAAATGTGTGTTCATAAACACATCTCCACTTGAAAAATGCACATTTGTGCTTAAACCACCGGTTTTGCTAGAACAAGAGCCTGACAATTCAGAAGACGTGCCATGCCACTCTATTGTTGATTATTACCTCCAGCGTCCATCTCCGATTAGGCATATCTGCTTAGCAGAATTCATATCGCATTACAAAAAGAATGGTGCACCCATATCAAAAAGAAAAAAAACCTTTGTGATACGGTTTGTCAAATACAATAAACATTGTGACTATGAAAACTATTGTAGAGAAAAATTGTTGTTGTACGTTCCGTTCGATGAAAACGAAGAGACATTAAAACATAACTTCTCTACATGGGAAATTGCGTATGTTGCGTCTGAGACTATAGTGCACATCAATGAAGCTAGATTTACCTACAATGTTAATCCAACATGGGGTGATCTAGAAGTTGCAGTTAATGACCTAGAAAACCCTGACCATCATGATGAGACATTCACAAATTGAAAAACAACCAAAACTCCTTTCGAGTCCTATGACTTGCAAGCGGATTTGCCTCGTCCTCCAGTAGGTGGAAGTGAAAAACGTGTGAATCTTGGTTTTCAAGTCACAAAACATCCTTTCCTAATTGAAAATAATGAATACCACAGAATAAGACGTTTGTTGAATCATGAACAACAAACAATTCTAAAGGACATTGCTCTTAAAAAATTCTTGAACATGGACAGTCCTATGCACTTGTTCCTTACAAGCAGAGAAGGAACAGGCAATACATTCACAGTGAAAGAACTGTTCCAAATGCTTATACGAATCTATGATTCAAACAATTCCTCTGATCCTATGAAACCAAAGGGCCTAATAGTTGCATACATAGTAAAAGTTGCATATAATGCAGGTGGAACAACAGTCCACTATGCATTTGTAATGCCTTTTAACAAGTCACATTTTCTTCCACTTGGCAAGGAAATGTTGGATATATTGTCTAAGATTTATGAGGTACTCCAACTTGTCTTTATAGATGAAGCATCTTTGATTGGGAGTTGGTTCTTGTATTCCATTGACAACCGACTAAGAAGCATAAAACATGTGCACACGAAATACTTTGGAAACATTGACATGATATTCTTTGGGAATCTTTACCAGGCACAGCCCATCCAAGATTCTTTGATATTTGAACAACCTATCGTTAACATGGAAACAGTGACCCATGACTTTTGGAGAGACAATATTAAATGCTTTGAGTTGCATACTACAAAGCAACAGAGAGATGAAACATTCATTGCAATTTTGAATAGAATGCGCACAAACAACCAAACATATGATGACTTAACATATATCAATTCAAGGTGCTTGCGGCCTGCACCAGTAGACCGAACGTTCCCTTACCTGTTCTACAGAAATAAGGATGTTGCAATGCATAATAGTTGCATGTTATTGGTCATGCCTGGCGATGATATCATCATCAATTCAATTGACCTGGAAGAAGACAACCATGGAAATGTGCCACGTCATGAACATACAGTCACTTTACCTTTGCAGCTTATCCTCAAATTAGAAATGTTGGTTGAAATAGATGCATGTAACTATGATTCATAGGATGGCTTGGTCAATGGTGTAGATGGAATATTGAAAGGCTATACAAAAACATAAAAACTTGACGTCCTTTGGATTAAGTTCCATGAACCGCATATAGGCAAGCGACAAGCAAACAAGTTGTCTTATCTAAATAATTCAAACACTGGAAGAGATTGGACACCTATTTTGCGAATATCAAAGCTAGTATCGACATTAGCAAAGACAAGTCGACTGAAGATTCAAAAACAGTTTCCGATTAAACTTGCATGTGCATGTACAGTCCGCAGATCACAAGGACTAAAACTGGATAATGTTGCATTTCAGCCTGCTGGAATTCAGATACAAGGACTTGTATACACAACATTGTCCTGTGTCATAAGCATAGATTCCTTGTATTTACTAAGTCCTCTCACAAAAGATAACTTCAAAGTGAAACAGAAAGTTGATATTGAAATGGAACGACTCGGGACCACCGCAAAATGGCAACTGCACTATGATTACCAATTCATACAAACAAATTCATCTGTATCAATTCTCTCGCTTAACACACGCAGCTTAAATGCACACATGGATGTTATATTGAATGACTATGATACAATGCAATCTGATATTATGTGCTTGTAGAAAACACACATGGTATTATGCATGCAGAACAAACAATTCCCAAATCACAATTGCATATCAAGTTACATTACACATGGGGCGATGATATTGGTGAAAAAACATGTACCAATTTTGGACCATATACATATCGAAGAAAATAACGTTGAAGTGGTTCTTGCAAAAAAAAATTCCATGAAACAGAAGTTGCAATATTGAATCGGTATGATGCTCCCCATTCAACATTCTCCAACATAGTAGATGTTATTTCCAATGCATTGTGCCATTTCCATTTGAATGGACCCATTGTACTTGTAGGAGACTTCAATATTGACATGCTACAAAATAATGGCAGAACTAAAGAATTGGAAAACTACATGTGCAAATACAATCTCCGTTTTCTTTTGAACAACACAAGCCATCTGCAAAACACACTTTTTGACCATGTCTAGTCGAATGTGCCCATTCCTCAATACAGTAAGTTTATCTTAGACACATATTGGTTTGATCATGATACAATTGGTATTGCACTTGAATTATGAGATATACATCAAACATATTTCAAAGTCATGTTTCTATGTTTCAAAACATATTTGTATAGCTTGTTGGAAAAATAAATAAAATTATCCAACTTCTTAGTTTTCCCTGATTTCTACACATACTGCTCTGGTGACCATATAGTTGGTGTTGTACTTGAATTATAAAATATACATTGTGCAAAAAATAAAAAGGTACATCCTTCTAAAAACTATTTGTTACTCTATTCATCTTATTCTATTTTTTTAGTATATGTGCATAGTGCTTGCCTTTTTCTTTACATGTTAACTTATGTTCATATCCCTTCTATTTTGTACTTTTGTTCATAGAAACAAACAGGAAAATTAGACGCCGCAAAGAACTCCTAACTAGAGATGTGGAGGAATCCATCCAAAGGTGCATTTTTTTCTACCCATCTTCCATACTAAACAGTTTTTCGTTTACTCTCTGTATTTGTCGAACTTGTTTGCAGGTGTGTTTTTTTTTTTTTTCCCACCTAGAGCCCACTAGCTTGCAGGTCTGCCATCCAACAGAAGTGCAATGTTGAGCCAGCCAGCCTGCAAGTCCACTTGTCAATTTTTATATCACCTAACTATGGGTGCTATTTACAGAACACATAACATTAGAGGCCCAATTTACAGCCCGCCAGCCCTCAAGTCTGCGATCCAAATAAGTGGCTAAGTATGGAATAAGGTATCTGTGCATATTTGGTATGTATTGCGTGTTTCTGGGAGCCCGCCAGCCCTGGATTCTGTGTGTCTATTTGTATATCGTAGAAATCACTAGAAGTACAATGTTGACCCGACCAGCCCGCAAGTCCGCTTGTCAATTTGTATACTGGGGAACTTTGTGTGCTACTTGTGTGACACAAAACAATAGAGGCCTATTTTTTGAACGTGCCAGCCCGAGAAGTCACGATCTAGAAAGTGGCCAAGTATGGAATGTGATATTCGTACATGCTCTATAAAATCTCATGTCTATATTTTATAAAGGTCCATATTTAGTTTTGCCTGGTTTCTACACATACTGATTTGGTCACCACAAAGTTGGTGTTGCACATGAATTATGAAATATGCAGTATGAGTCCAACTGATCCCTTTGGTTTCCTTAGCCAATTTTATGCCCGCGAGTTCCCCGCTACGCGTTATCAAACTCTCGTTCCCCATGTTCTGAGTGTACATCTTGCATCCAAAACTTGGTAATCCATGTCTATGCTCGTGGTTTCCCAGATGACGGACTGGCAGATTACATGTCCATCTAATCTTGCGCCCAACACTTCGGGGATCTACAATTGGACTCAGAATGGAACCTTGCGACTCATTTGCTAATTTTCTTTAATTAAAATGTACAATATCAATATTCATTATTAATAATTTAGTACTTGAAAATAATGTTTTTAGATAATGTTAGCTATATAACATATATGTTATACATGTAGACAATCACAATATTGAACCTGCCAATCCTAGACTTCGTCTATCAATTTATATATCACGGAAATCCCAGTGTTGTGTGGAGCACACAGGAAAATAGAAGTGCAATGTTGAGCGAGCCAGCCCGAAGTCCCCAGATAAATTTGTATATTGCGGAAGTCTGGGTGTTATTTGTAGGACATATAACAATAGAGGCCCGATTTTCAGCCCGCCAGCCTGCAAACCCGCGATCCAAAAAGTGTCTAAGTATGGAATGAGGGATCCGTACATGCTCTATAAAATATGATATCCATACTTTATAAAAGTACATATTTAGTATGGATTACTCATTCCTCGAAAAATTTCTAGACCCGAAATTGGCGGATACACGTGTTCATATTTTCACTTACTTTTATATCGCCACCCCGACCGTCTGCTTACCCATTTCATATTGTACATATTACATGTAATGTGTAATACATATTCAATTTTGAGCCCGACATTCGTGGAGTCTGTCTATCAATTTCTATATCGCGGAACTTTGAGTGTTGTTTGGAGGACACAGACCAATAGAAGTGAAATGTTGAGCCAACCAGACCGCACATCTGCTTCTCAATTTGTATATCGCGCAACTCTGTACATTCTCTATAAAATGTCATGTCCATAGATTATAAAAGTACATATTTAGTATGTATTGCTCCTTGGAGATCCCCAACGCTGGAGTCCGTCTCTCAACTTATGTATCGCGAAATCAATAGAAGTACAATGTTGAGCCATCCAGCCCGTAAATTTGTTCGTAAATTTGTATATCACGGAATTATGGGTGCTATTTGTAATGCACGGAACAATAGAGACACGTTTTTTAGCCCGCCAGCCCGAGAACCCGCGATCCAAAAAGTGTACATGCTCTATAAAATCTCAGCCAACCCGCAAGTCTGCCTATCAATTTGTATATCGCAAAACTCTGGGTACTATTTATACGACACGGAACAATAGAGGCCTATTTTTAACCCACCAACCCGAGAACCCGTGATCCAGAAAGTGGCCAAGTATGGAATGCGATATCCCTACATGCTCTATAAAATCTCATGCCCATACATTATAAAGGTAGATATTTAGTTTTCCTTTCTTTGTACACATACTGGTCTGGTCACGACACAGTTGGTGTTGCACACAATTATGAAATATGTACTAGGAGTCCGACTGAGCACTTTTGTTCCCTTAGCCAATTTTATGCCCGCGGGTTCCCCACTAGGCGTTATCGAACTCTTATTCCCCATGTTCTGATTGTACATCTTGCATCCAAAACTTGTGTAATCCATGTCTATGCTCGCGAGTTCCCAAACAGTGGAGTGCCAGATTTCATGTCCATCTATATCTCTACATCACGAGTCCAAACGAATGCCATTCATTTTCATAGTTCGCAAATTTTATGGCCACAGATTCCTTTGTGGGCATCATCCAACTCTCATGCCACGTGTGCATGATATACATTCTTCCGCGTGAAACTTATCTATGTAACATATATGTTGTATGTTATACATGTAGACAATTGCAATCTTGAACCCGTCGATCCTGGAGTCTATCTGTCAAATTCTATATCACAGAACTCTAGGTACTATTTGTAGGACACAGAAAAATAGAGGCCCAATTTTGAGCCCGCCAGCCCGAGAACCCGCGATCGAAAAAAATGGCGATCCGTACATACTTGAATAATATGCATATTTAGTTTTCCCTGATTTGTACACATACTGCTCAACTAATTTTATGGTCGTGGTTTTTAGATAATGTTAGATATATGTTATATGTTATACATGTAGACAATCACAATGTTGAAGGCACCAGTCCTGCAATCTGTCAACTAATTTGTATATCGCATAACTTTGCCTGCTATTTGTAGGACACAGAACAATAGAGGCCCAATTTTGAGCATGTTGGTCCAAGAACCGACGATCCAAAAAGTGTCGTAAGTATGTAAGTACTAAGTTCGCCTGTCAATTTGTATATCGTGGAACTCCGAGTGCTTTTTGAAGGACACGAAACAATAGAAGGGCAATGTTCAGCCTATAAGTTCGCTTCTCAATTTCTATATCGCACAAGTATGGGTACTATTTGTAAGACACAGAGCAATAGAGGCCCACTTTTGAGCCCGCCAGCCCGAGAACCCGCGATCCAAAGACTGTACATGCTTCCCTTCGCTATGCTCCCTGAAATCTTACACAAAATCACACTTTCCATACTTAGCCACTTTCCCACAATTTCGCAAATATACAAACCCTCCATTGAACTGCACCATCATGCCCTCTTACGTTTTACGCATTTTGCAGTCAACAATTCTGACTCATGCAATTTCACCGTTGGACACTCGCTTGTCCTCACTATCACTTGTAAACTTATTTTGAAGCCCGTCCGATCACTTTTCAGACTTGTTCATTCCTTCCTTGCTTGCTCTTCCCCATTTCCGTCACCTTCGCACGTGTCCATAATAAGAAATAATGTTTATATGTGTGTGTTTGTGTGTGTGTCTTGTTTCTAAATCTTTAATGCTAACAGGTCATCGTGTAGGCACCGTCTAGATTGTCATTGATGGGCACAAGGCTTGAGAAGTTCTGCCATTAATTCTCACTAAACCAATATTTGTGGAGGATTTTGTTATCCCTTCCCAGTGTTAATTTCAAATACCATGGAATGCCATTGGCACACCATCAACTTGGTTCCTTCACGAAACCTCCAATCCTTAAATGTTCTTCATCCTAACCTCCACCTTCGCACTTCTAAGTATGCAATAATTAAGCTTTACTTCTAACAGTTCAACATACATCATGCATAGATATTGTCATTAATGAGCGAAGAGCTCAAGGAGATTTTCCATTCGCATGCATTGAACCAACGTTCCCTGAGGGTTATATTGTCCCCTCCATTTTTTCATTTCAAGCAGCGTCTGAAGCAAACCGACGTTTTCATAAACTACTGGCAGCAGCTCCACAACAATTCTGTAGAGATACAGTGAACATATTCGGGCCTGAGGACCATAAATTAATAGTTCATCCTAAAATTGATAGTTCTCACAAGCTTCCCGTACAGAAGAAGGGAAAAAAATTGTAGGGAAGGCGGAGCAGCCCAAAATTTAGAGTGTAAACATGGATCTTGACGTTGATCTGGATAACATATTCTGCAACCTTGATCAGCCCAAAGACACAATTCACCATGGCTACCCAATGGACATAGTTGATACCGAAATTTTTTACGAAGATGAATCCTTCGTATTCCAGAGTGTTGTTTTTGAAAGCGAATCAAAAAAATTAATTATTGAAAAAAGAGATGTAAAAAATAAGAAAAGAAAACATCATTCAGAACTTGACCTTGCCAATATGTAGCCATCCAAAATCTCTCAACTTCACATGGAAACCAGAGATGCTCTTCATGATTTCGTTGGAGTCATTGAGGCTGAGAATGCTAGACTAAAGGACCGGAATAAGGAATTAGAGGAAGCTTTGTTTCCAATGCCATTGCTTGGCAGTCCTTTGGCAATAGCCATGCCTGCGACTCCCTGCACCCCTCCAACAAATCTAAAAGGCTCCTCCAGCTTCCTCGCATCCTGTAGAGGATATGTGGAGAAAAATATCAACAAAAGAATGGAATTGATTACTAAGGCCTGGGAAACATCACAAAATATGGATTCCTTGGGAAGAAGGGCACATAACTTGCTCCAACTTCTACAGATGGATTTAAAAGATGAAGAAAGTTTCTATTTTCACATGGTCATTGTCACACACCCACTACGGAAAAATCAAATTTTATCCCTTTTTCTGAGGGACAGAATCCTCAAATTCCTACGGGGCCTAGCGCAGGCTAGCTCTTCCCTTATCCTCCTCCATGTGATAGTTGGTTATGACCACATGCCTTACCAAACGACGCTTCTGGCTGTCGCATTTCGGGATTCCTTTGTGCGAACTCTCCCTGCCTCCCTATCCTTTGAAATGTCGAAACTCGAAATGGGGTTAACGAGCTCTTTGGCTCCTGATTTTCCCTACTCCGTGCGACCACCTTCGTGACCACGTGCTAACGCCAAATGGCACTACCGGAGCTCGTCGCGTTTTGCGACCTCGGGACTTTGACGTATGAACCATTCCTGACTCTCCAACTCCTAAACTCTGAAAGGGGCTTAACGAGCCCTCAACTCCTCTCGTATTCTTTCTCCGCGTGACCACCACCTATGATCACCGGCTAAGCCCGAAGGCATGTCGTGTTTTTGGATCGAAGATTTGAAGAAGTTGACCCTTTGTTTTTCAAACTCTCGAGTTCTGAACCTGCGACAGGGGCTTAGCTCAGGCTAGTTCCTCCCTTTACTTATGCCATATAACCTCTGGATATGTCCTAGGGCTAGACCTTCCGAACGCGTCGAGATTTCACATATCGGGAATTCCTGATGCGAATCACCTATGTCCTCTCGACTCCCGATTCTCGAAATTCTAATTCTTCGGATCTGACGGCTCAGACCCTTCCTCGATCAACGGTCCTGATTGTGTTGGGATCCCACGTATCGGGATTCTCGGGTAGTCGTTTCCTCCATACTCTCAGTTCCCGAATATCCGATGACCCATCTACGGTTCAGATCTTCAACTTGATCAACGGCCTGGATCAAATCCCAACATTCTACCTTTCAGGATTCTGGCAGGGTCTTCACTCCCGTTTCCCTGGTGACCAAACACCGGTGGCTCCTAGATCTCTGCCATGTGTCCTCCACAATGGACGCTTAGGATTCAACCGGCTTCCAACTCATCGAGGATTTGAGACCCAAGGCAGAACCTTGTTCTCCCAACTCACAATCCCCGATTTTGCGAAAAGAAGCAACGGTTTAGATCAAACTTAGATCGACGGCCCTGGTTCCATCTCTATTTGCAAAGACTGAGGGAGTCAAGGCGTTAACGTCTACGCTTATCCTCTAGATCTACGGATCCTGACGGGTCTGGGATACTCCCGAAACGGATCTCGTTCGTTCGTCTAGAAAACGAGAGGGCCCACCCTTTTGCTAATTGGATTCGCTATCCCTTCTGAACTTAGGTGACGAGATTTAAATTCTCGGGACTTCAATTTCCCACAACTCCGAAACTTTCGAGAGATAACTCCTTTTGGCACCGGGTTTCCAGACCTGGATCATATGATCCTTCAAAGGGTTCTTGGGTAATTATCCCTAGGCTTGGTGACCTGAATGAAGTGCCTTCCTAATTCATGGAGCTATGAACTCTGGAAGAGGGGTAGAGTAAACTCATGGGTTTACTATAATGGTAGCCATTTCAAGGAACTCATTCCGACTCTGGAATGTGAGGAAACTCCCCGGGGAAGGTGCCTTTAGGAAATTAAACCAGAACATAACGCAAAAACAAGTAGATGGAACAACTCTCCAAGGAACAGACTCTTATTCTGAACTTATTCATTCTATACATAAATCGATTATGGACATATAAGTATAAGCATGCATCCATTATTTCCAATCAAAACACAAGGCAATCACTTCTATACATAAACCATTTATGAGCATATAAATATGAGCATGCATCCATGATATTCAATTCAAAATACAAGACATAAAACACTTATCAGAAACACCAGGTGTGATGCAACTACTAAGAGGGGTGCTCGTTTCCACCACACCATAGGCTCAGTCACTCCCAACGGATTTATTACTGGCCACCTCTGAGCTTAGGCCATGATGCTTTGAGATTAAATCTCTTACTTCCAGCTCAACGAGAGTTAGGGACGAAGGTTACTCTCCTTCTCCCAATACAAGAATAGATGAGGACAAAGGTTACTCTCCTTATCCTGGCTTTGTCTCTATCCCCCGTGATTAGAACTCAATGTTTCGCCCTTCAATCCTTCCTCGGACCCAAGAGTTTCTTCTCTTGTCCCTACACTCTTTGCCCCGGCCGCTCCCTCTATCCACCACGCTTCCTTTCTTACCTCCCCCGACAAGGTTGTGTGTGGCTCGAATCCCCCCATCCGTGGTCAGGTCCGAAAGCCATATGATGGGCAGTCTGCCCCATCCCTCATTAACTCTTGAGGAGGCCCTTCCCACCTACCAACGTAACGGAAATTCAATTCTGGGCAGAGGGTTGTTTTGATCTTGAGCAACATTAACTCCAGTATGATACTGGTTCGGTGGAGGTTATCACAACCGTTCCAGGTTCCCTCCACCACCTTTTTCATTAGCAATCATGGCCTTTCTTTCTTAGAACATCCCCTCTCTCATCAGTCATGCAACACGTTTCCATTATCCAAAAAAATAACAGGATTTACATTCATGGGCCTTTATACAAAGGTCCACCAAATTAAACATTCACAATTTGAGTTTGCCATAGTTCCTCGTCAATAAAGTTATATTTGCAGACTGGGGGAAACAGGGTGTTACAATTCCCTCCCCCTTAACTGAATCAGCGTCCTCGATGTTCTATCTACCAATACGATATGTATGTACTGGAGCAAACAAAATCGGAAATGTCTGCCTCATGGCATCTTCCATTTCCCATGTAGCCTCATTTGGGCCAAAGTGTTTCCATTGCACCTTGACCTGTGCAATGGTTTGGTTCCTGAGTGTTGTTTCCTTCCTGTCTACTATGCATTGGGGTTCTGGCAGGAATTCTCCCTCTGGTTCCACCTAGATCACAGACCAATAATTATATGATTAACATCATGTACATATTTCTTCAATAATGAAACGTGAAAAACATTATGTGCCTTTATAGTGGGAGGAAGCGCTAGCCTATAGGCTACAAGTCCCACTCTATCTAGGATTTCAAAGGGTCCACAATACCGAGGTGTCAACTTGGCACAGGCTCCCATACTCAGGGAACTCTTCGGGGGTCTAACTTTGAGATAAACATGGTCTCCGAATTTGAATTCTCTGGGGGTTCTCTTTCTGTCGGCGTAACTTTTTTGTCGGTCCTGAGCAATTTTTAGATTTTGCCTTATCTGCACTACTTATTGTTCCATTTCTTTCAGCATGTCAAGTCCGATTGTAATTATGTCCACTATATTACTCTAGTTGATTGGGATCTTGCACCGTCTACCATAGAGGGCTTCAAAGGTGCTCATCTTTAAGGATTCCTGATAACCGTTGTTGTAGGCAAACTCTACCAATGGTAGGTAGTCTTCCCACTTCTTAGGATGATGCATTACGTGCATTCTTAGCATGTCCTCCACTATTTGGTTTACTCTTTCTATTTTTCCATCAGTTTGAGGGTGATAGGCTGTGTTGAACAACAATTTAGTCTCGAAACCGACCATTAGGGATTTCCAAAAGTTTGAAGTGAATTTGGTATCTCTATCAGATACAATTTCCTTGGGCTATGTCTTTCTTTAACCCAGGCCAATAGAATTGTTTCCTAGTGGCCGTGATCATCTTCTGGTATCTCGGGTGACCAGTATATGGTCTCTTATGCAGTTCATCCATTATGAACCTCTTCAAGTCGTCATAGTTTGGAATATATAATTTGTTTATGTAAGTCAGTAGCCCTTCCTCGAGCATTTGGTAGCCTTCATACTTCAACCCCGTAGGCTCTTGCCTTAGGTATGACGTCACGATCTTAAAGAATGCATCTGTCTCTTGTGCATTTCTGATTCTCTCCCTGACATCCATTTTGCAGGTGCTTATTATTGCTAGATGAATCGTTTTTATACTTCTGCTAAGGGCATCAGCCACCCTATTTTACTTTCCTTTTATATGTTTGTTTTCAAAATCAAATTCACTTAGGAGGGCCATCCACCTCACTTGCATGTCATTGAGTTTTGGTTGATCAAGCAGGTGTCTCAATCCACAATGATCTGTCATAAGCACAAATCTTCTACCCAGGAGGTAGTGTCTCCACTTTTCAAGGCGTGTACTATGGCGACCAGCTCTAGGTCATGGGTCACATAGTTGATCTCATGCTCATTTAATTTTTGGGACGTATAGCATATTACATGTCCTTCTTGCATAAGGATTCCTCCAAGTCCTTCCTTCCAGGCATCTGTACACACTAGGAAATCATCATCCAAGTCTGCAATCTTTAGCACAGGTGCATGGGCCAGGAGGTATTTTAGTTCTTGAAATCTTTCTTCGCATTTTGATGTCCAAATGAATTTAGCCCCCTTCTTCTAAAGGGCAGTGATTAGACAACCAATCTTGGAAAACCCTTTTATGGATCTTCTATAGTATCCTGTTAAGCCCATAAAGGACCTAATATAAGATACATCTTTCGGGGTAGGCCATTCCATAATGGATCTGATCTTGTCAGGGTCTACTGCCACCCCTTCCTTAGATATGACATGGCCTAAGTAGTGTACTTGCTTCTGAAAAAAAATGCACTTGCTAAACTTAGCGTAGAGCTGATGCTCCCTCAGTACTTGAAGTACAAGTCTAAGATGTTCTTCGTGCTCCTCCCTGTTCTTGGAGTAGATTAGGATATCATCAATGAAAACCAATACAAATTTGTCTAGAAATTTGTTGAGTACATTATTCATCAAGCACATAAAAGTGGTGGGGGCATTGGTTAACCCAAATGGCACCACCACAAATTCGTAGTGACCATACCTCGTTCTGAAGGTTGTTTTTTGGATATCTTCATCCTTAATCCAGACTTGATGGTAGCCAGATCTTAGGTCGATCTTTGAGAAGATGGATGCACCTCCCAATTGGTCGAACATGTCATCGATTCTTGGTAAGGGGTACTTGTTCTTTATGGTTGCCTTATTGAGTTGCATGTAATCTATGCACAGTCGGAGTGTGCCATCTTTATTTTTCACAAAAAGGACGGGCGCTCCCCATGGAGATACACTAGGTCAGATGTAGCCTTTGTCCATCATCTCTTTTAGTTGTAACTTGAGTTCAACAAGCTCTAGCGTGCTCATTCTGTATGGCATTCTAGATTTTGGCACCGCTCCCGGTGTAAGTTCTATTGAGAAGTCAATATCCCTTCTCGGAGGTAGACCGGGTACTTCTTCTGGGAACACGTCCTTGTATTCTCTTAATATGGGGTGGTCCTCTAGGTTTAGTTTGTCATTTTGAACTGTATTGCATATAAGGAACACCCTTTTCTGCAATACTTCTTCATTTGAAGGGCCTATATTTGTCTCACTGAGACAGGCTTTTGAATCCCTTGGAGGGCCATCTTTCTCCCATCTTCATTTACACATTCTAAAGTTTTATGGTAACAGTCCATTTTAGTTTTATGAGCAGTCAACCAGTCCATACCAATCAATAAGTCATAAGATCCCAAGGGAAGTATATTAAGGTTTGCTTGGGTGGGTAATCCACCCATGAAGAATTGGCAAGATGGTATAACCTCTGCCACCTTTCTTTTGGCCCCAATGGCTAGTTGTACCAGCCATGGTTTAACATGTCTAGTTGGTTGCAATTTACACTTATCGACAGTCTGAGGGGCTACGTAACTCAAATTAGAACTTGGGTCAATTAAAATAGAAATTGGATGGTTGGCGATCATACCTTCTAGCTCCACTACTGAAGCTTGATGGTCAGCTTGATTATTGTCTAGGGTTGCATAGATTCATGGCATGCTCCTAGCCACATCATTGACGGTGGTAGCTTCTTGCATATTGTAGATCCCCTTACTGTTTTGTTGTTTGTGTGGGCAGTCCCTCAATCTATGATTTTCTCCACAACCCCAACATTTTAAGGGCTCCTTCTTTAGGTTATCGGTCTTTGTTGGGGCTGTCTGAAAAGGTTTATTTCCACTTTGAGAGGGGAAATTTTGCTGGTATACACTTCTAGCTAGAAGGCTTCCCCTAGAATATTTTCCATAGTTCTTAACTCTTGAGGAGTTAAACCTTTTCTTTTGGAATCTCAAACTATTCTTTTTCTTCCAGTTCTCGTGGGGTCTTGTCTTGCTCCCCATTTGTTCATAACAATACCTCGCTTTCTGGATAGCCTCTTCTGAGGTCCTTGGTTCATTGAACTCAATCCTGTCCCGGTAGGCCTAAGGTAACCCACTAATGAACCGTTGCATTTTTGTTTTTTCATCTTTTATGTATGGTAGATACCTCAGTAGTTCAAGGAATTTATTAACAAATTCCTCTATGGTGAGTTGTCCCAACCGAAGTTCATAGAATTCCTTGGTTTTCCCATCCATGTATTTTTCTGACAGATACTTCTTTCTGAAGTATTTCTCGAACTCTTTCCATGACAAGTCCCTCTCATGGACTCCTTTCACATTCCTCAGGTCTTCCCACCATATGGAAGCCTTTCCATTCAGGTTGAAGATGGCTATTCGAGCCTTCAAGTTTTCGGAGTAGTCGTGGACTCTGAAATACTTCTTTAAACCAAGCAGCCAAGCTTCCGCCTCTTATCCCTTCTTTATCTTTCCATCGAAAGAGGGTGGTTTGGCTTTCTTGAACTCTTCAAGGCCACTGGTTTTGGAACGCTTTCGTTTCTTTCCTTTCCTCTGAGAATGCAAGATGGCCCTGCTACTAGAAGACCCTTCGGAGTTATCAACTTCCTTTCCAGAGGAATCTCCCAATGAGTGTCCCCGACCTCCAGGTTGGACCTTTTTCGCGGTACTTCTCCCAGTGGGGTCACTTATGGAGATGTTCTTTCGGGTCTCAGGTGGACTCTGACCTCTCTTCTTGTGTCATCGGTCTGCATGACTGGTTGTGGGTTCGTGTTGCAGTTGCCTTTGTATGTCGGACAAGCTTTGTAGCAAGACTGCATTAATTTCTGTTTGTTTCTCCTGCTCCTTTATCAATCTCTCATTGTCAGCCTTGAAACTTTGTAGCTCAGCCCTGAGGCTTCTTATAGTTTCAGCCATATCTAGAGGGGTTTCCACCACCCTCCTTTCATCAGATTCCTTGTCTCTATTATGGGAGCCATTCCCCACTTCATGGCACGTCATCATCATTTAGTATTGGAGTCTTCCTGTGATTCACTGACTGTTCAAGTGTTGCCAAAAACACATATAGTTAGCTAATAGTTTATTAGTCCATGAACAATACACAATTTAAAACTTCTTAATGTACACATACAGTAGAAAGTTTCATTCCTTTCCTTAATAATAGTTTTAAATCAGTCCTCTTTGAGAAAGAGGTAAGGTAGGGTGTCACTCCTTGGAAGGTACCCATATAGAGTTATTTAAGCGACTCATCCATGAGCCCAAGTAGGCCAAGTGTTGTAACCATGCTCTAATACCATTTTGTCACACACCCACTATGGAAAAATCAAAATTTTTCCCTTTTTCCGAGGGACAGAATCCCCGAATTCCTACGGGGCCTAGCACAGGCTATCTCTTACCTTATCCTCCTCCATGTGATCGTTGGTTATGACCACAGGCCTTACCAAATGATGCTTTCGGCTGTCGCATTTCAGGATTCCTTTGTGTGAACTCTCCCCGACTCCCTGTCCTTTGAAATGCCTAAACCCGAAATGGGGTTAACGAGATTTTTGGCTCCCCTTTTTCCCTACTCCGTGCGACCACCTTCGTGACCATGTGCTAACGCCAAATGGCGCTATCGGAGCTCGTCACATTTCACGACCTCGGGACTTCGATGTATGAACCATTCCTGACTCTCCAACTCCCAAACTCTGAAAGGGGCTTAACGAGCCCTCGGCTCCTCTCATATCCTTTCTCCATGTGACCACCACCTGTGACCACCGGCTAAGCTCGAAGGCGCGTCGTGTTTTGTGGATCAATGACTTGATGAAGTCAACCCTTTGTTCTTCAAACTCCCAAGTTCTGAACCTGTGACAGGAGCTTAGATCAGGCTAGTTCTTGCCTTTACTTCCGCCATATAACCTCTGGCTATGTCCTGGGGCTAGACCTTTCGAGTGCGTCGAGATTTTGCATATCGAGAATTCCTGATGTGAATCACCTTTGTTCTCCTGACTCCCAATTCCCGAAATTTCGATGCTTCAGATCTGACAGCTCAGACCCTTCCTCGATCAACGGTCATGATTATGTCGAGATCCCACGTATCAGGATTCCTAGGTAGTTCTTTCCTCCATACTCCTAGTTCTCGAATATCCGATGACCCATCTACGGTCTAGATCTTCAACTTTATCAACGACCCAGATCAAATCCCGACATTCTACCTTTCGGGATTTTGGCGGGGTCTTCACTCCCGTTTCCCCGGTGACCAAACCCCGGTGGCTTCTGGATCTCTACCATGTGTCCTCCACAATGGATGGTTAGGATTCAACCGACTTCCAAGTCATTGGGGATTTGAGACCTAAGGCAAAACCTTTTTCTCCCAACTCGCGATCCCCAATTTCGCGAAAAGAACCAGTGGTTCAGATCGAAATTAGATTGACGACCCTTGTTCCATCGCTACTTGCAAAGACTGAGGGAGTCGAGGCGTTAACGTCTACGCTTCTCCTCTAGATCTACGAGTCCTGACGGGTCTGGGATACTCCTGAAATGGATCTCATCCATTCGTCTAGCAAATGAGAGGGCCCGCCCTTTTGCTAATTGGATTCGTTACCCCTTATGAACTTAGGTGACAAGATTTAAATTCTTGGGAATTCAATTTCCCATGACTCCGAAACTTTCGAGAGATAACTCCTTTTGGCACCAGGTTTCCAGACCTGGATCACATGATCCTTCAGAGGGTTCTTGGGTAATTATCCCTAGGCTTGGTGGCTTGAATGAAGTGCCTTCCTGATTCGCGGAGCTATGAACTCTGGAACAGGGGTAGAGTAAACTTGTGGGTTTACTGTAATGGTAGCCATTTCAAGGAACTCATTCTGACTCTGGAATGTGAGGAAACTCCCCGGGGAAGGTGCCTTCGGGAAATTAAACCAGAACATAACGCGAAAACAAGTAGATGGAACAACTCTCCAGGGAACAAACTCTTATTTTGAACTTATTCATTCTATACATAAACCGATTATGGACATATAAGTATAAGCATGCATCCATTATTTCCAATCAAAACACAAGACAATCACTTCTATACAAAAACCATTTATGAGCGTATAAACTTGAGCATGCATCCATGATATTCAATTCAAAATACAAGACATAAAACACTTATCAGAAACACCAGGCATGACATGACTACTGAGAGGGGTGCTCGTTTTCACCCATCCATAGGCTCAGTCACTCCCAACGGATTTATCATTGGCCACCCCCGAGCTTAGGCCATGATGCTTTGAGATTAAATCTCTTACTTCCAGCTCAACAGAAGTTAGGGACGAAGGTTACTCTCCTTCTCCCAATACAGGAATAGATGAGGACGAAGGTTACTCTCCTTCTCCTGGCTCTGTCTCTATCCCCCGTGATCAGAACTCAATGTTTCTCCCTTCAATCCTTCCTCGGACCCCAGAGTTTATGCTCTCGTCCATGCACTCTTCGCCCCGGCTGCTCTCTTTGTCCACCACGCTTCCTTTCTTTCCTCCCCCGACAAGGTTGTGTGTGGCTCGAATCCCCCTGCCCGTGGTTAGGTCCGGAAGCCATCTGATGGGCAGTTTGCCCCATCCCTCATTAACTCTTGAGGAGGCCCTTCCCACCTACCAGCCTGATGGAAATTCAATTATGGGCAGAGGGTTGTTCTGATCTTGAGCAACATTAACTCCAGTATGATACTGGTTTGGTGGAGGTTATCGCAACCGTTCTGGGTTCCCTCGACCACTTTTTTCATTAGCAATCGTGGCCTTTTTTTCTTAGCACATCCGCTCTCTCAGCAGTCATGCAACATGTTTCCATTATCCAACAAAATAACAAGATTTGCATTCATGGGCCTTTATACAAAGGTCCACCAAATTAAACATTCAGAATTTGAGTTTGTCATAGTTCCTCGTCAATAAAGTTATATTTACAGACTAGGGGAAACAAGGTGTTACAGTCGTCCCTTTTTCCTTTCATGTCAACAACATGCCAGACACGACAAGAAGACAACATGACCTCCCATCCAAAAAATGACTCACTCAATTAGAAGCATGCTGGAAATAGAAGGTGAAGAACCTGTATCTCATCGTCCAATCATGTGAGCAAGCAATATCAAAGAAAGAAACATAATTCACAAAGCTCACCAAAATAGACTTAGCCAGAAGGACAAACGACTTCCAGGACCCCAGCTTAATCGTCAACTCGTTGGCGTTAAGCAAGCAAACTTTTGATAAATAAATTGTTAATTTTAAGGGCTTGTCTTTGGAAAATTTTTACAGGATTCTTGAATATCATGAAGAACACGTGGACAACTGGCTAGTCCGCTATTCAGTACATAATGGAGACATTCATTAGGCTCTGTCTAATCTTTCTATTGATCTAATTGAATTAGAAAATGAACTTTTCAGCATTAAAATCTGGAATGACATCAATGTCGCCCCCTTGAGAAGCTATATTGAAGAGAACTTGAAGTGGGTCATTACTATAAATCCTTTGTTTATCAATCCAGTTATTCAAGCGGGTCGGCGACGAAAACCAACAGGAAAAGGCATCAACAAGCAAATACCAAAATTACTTATATGTACCATGCCTATAAGTGTATACTGATAGTCCTTTCTTTATCAATCCATTTATTCCACCTTTTCTGAATAGAAATCTATAGCCAAAGATTGATATCTTTCCATTTCTACTTTTTAGGTATTACACTCTACCGTGTCCCACTTCTTCTTTCCAATCCGATTTCTTGTACATATTTCTCTTATGGTTCGCGGGAACCCCAATTTCAGTCTATATGACAAACACAATTAAATTTCCAGGATTATGTAACAAACTATTATTTTTTTTATATATTCAAAATAAAACTATTCTTTTGTCTCCTTATATATTTATGTGTTCCTAGATTTTTATCTTCAGCTATGTTGAATGTGA